>JAJAGP010004629.1:0-45987 GCA_025084515.1 Ancistrus triradiatus
TATATCTCTATATATATATGAGAGAGATATATATATATATATATATATATATATATAGATATATATATATATATAGAGATATATATAGATAGATATATATATATATATATATATATATATATAGAGAGAGAGAGAGAGAGAGAGAGAGAGAGAGAGATATATAGATATATAGAGATATATAGATATAGATAGATATTTCAAAATGTTTTGCTTCCTGAATAATTTGAGAATGACACCAAAGCCAACGCAAAAACAATTTCAGATTTTCTGTATCACATAGGAACTTTGACATATTAAAATTATTTGTTGAATTATTAATCATTTCTCTAAATTGCATATGGTGCTTCTCAGATGTCTGTGTACAGCAATAGTCTGTCAGGATTGATGGATTCCAGTTGCTCTAATGGTTGCACTGAAACCTTTCACCATGTGCGTCACCAACTTCACCAAGATCAGAAGTCGTCCAAGTGTGAATGCAGAAATGGTTCTTGTAGCATGTTGTCCATGAACTCTTTTTAGTTTGGGACATAACATTGCAAGAAAATTGAACCTCATCTGTCAGTGCCTTCCATGCTACTTTGTCTGGCCCCACTATCAGGTCTTCAAACTCCCTGTCATTGAGATCCTGTCTGATTGTGGATCAACTCAAATGCTTTACTGTTTGCTTCAGTAATTCTTGGAAACACCTGTCTCAAAGGGTGAAATCCACCACCTTCTTTCATTGTTTTCACATATTTTTCAGTTGAAATTTGAGGCAAAAATATTTTTCGGCTCTCCAAAAGTGGTTTATCCACCACACTTTTCTGCCCTGGAATGAAATGCTTCCAGAGCGACCATTTCGGAGGAAGAAAGAAACAAAGCACTTTGTATATCTGAGCTGCATTTCTATTACCAGTGGCAATGGTTTTAGATCACCATGTTCTAGTCATAATGGTTTTGTGTCTCAACAACAGTTCCTTGTTTTTGTAGGTTTCTTTCAGGTGAACTGTATAACCAATGAGTACTGAAGAGTAGATATGGCCATTGTGTAACAGGACAGCTTTCAGGCTTTGACTAATCTAGAAGACGACATTTATGCGCTCATGCACATACCCAAAGCCCCGAACAATCCATCAGTGTGGAAATAGAGGTTCTCAATCTGCATACAGAAGTTGTCAAATGTTCTCGATCGAATTTTTTGAACATTGTGACAGTAACCCCCATTCTTTGAACCA
Source organism: Ancistrus triradiatus (assembly GCA_025084515.1). NCBI lineage: Eukaryota > Metazoa > Chordata > Actinopteri > Siluriformes > Loricariidae > Ancistrus > Ancistrus triradiatus. Next base: position 1,215 of record JAJAGP010004629.1, read on the forward strand.
AGCAGTACTGCTTCAGGTTTTGAGAAATTGAAGTCCGTGACCAGGTTATTTAATTCTGGCTGTATTATCAGGCATAAAGGGTTCAACATCTTGATCAGTGACATTTTCTATATCTGGTTCAGGTTTTATAGCATTTTCAACAGCTTCATCTAGAATCCATGTCTCCGAGTCGAGTATTTTCATACTGTCATGTGGTATTGGTCTCTTGCCTGAAGTCAGATTGGGGTATTCAAAGTATTTCTTATTTTTAGGAGAGAAGTCAGCTATAGGAATGTAATAGTTTGCGAGGTCATAAAGAAACCCATGGTAATTTGTAGTAAGTAATGGGCTCTGTTTTATTGGCTAATGTTCATGAGTCCACTATCAGGAGAACACTGAACAACAACGGTGTGCATGGCAGGAAGGAGCAAGTCACTGTTATCCATAAAGAACGTTACTGCCTGTCTGCAGTTTGCTAAAGATCACATGGACGTTAATGTGAGCAGCTTTTATAGCCTGTCTGCCAGCATCTAACCTGACAAATCCTAAGACACATTTGCATAACATGTTAGGCATGCTGGGACTAAACAAAACAGCTAGCTTTGTCGCCAATATGCCAGGAGTCTTAAAATAGGATGGGAAATCATACAAATGTCTACAAAACGCTACATTACGGAAAATCCACAATGCACACAAGTGTTCAGGAAGTAAACTTAATTTTCCAGTGCTTTCAAAGGGAGAGTGGGAGAAAAATTTCAAAAGCATTTCAAAAACTTCAACAACCCTTTAGGGACTTTGATTATTGCTAAAGGGAGTGTTAATAAATATTGATTGACAGAATGCAATTTGAATTTCAATTCAAACCTTTAATTCAGAAAATGAAAGTGCAATTTAAACAGGAGTTATCAAACTTTTGCACAAGTCCGTTACAAACTAGTTACTGATTAACTGATGTAGACAACAGAAGACAAAACGATTTGCACAGATAAAATATTTACTGTGTATATATATATATATATATATATATATATATATATATATATATATATATATATATATATAAACAAACACTAGATGGTACAAATGTAAAATCGGGACACCTATTAATCATTGAAATCAGCCATTTCTGGCAGTCTCATTGCCAGACGTGTATGAAAGGCATGGTTGGGTGTTTGGAGTAGAAATTGCAAATCAAGCCGTCAGTGTCTGACCTCACAGATGCTTTTCTGGATGAATGGACAAAAACTCCCACAGATGGTTCAAAATCAAGTAGAAAGGCTTCACAGAAGAGTGGAAGGCGCCGTATCAATGCCTATGGATTTAGAACGGGATGTCATAAAAGCTCCTGTAGGTGTAATGTATACATGCCCCAATACTTTTGTTCATGTAGTATATAAACATCTCAAAGCATAAATGTGAAAAAAATTACAGTATATCGGAAAATGTACAGACATAACATAAGCCTTTTAAATAATATATAATAAAATCTGTTAAAGCACAAATAGCTTTCATTCAGCAGGTAACAAAAATATAAAATTTTCCCAAATGAAACATAGTACTAAAACAAGGAACAGACTGTATTTACTTTTAACCTATATATTTTTTTAATCAAGCTTAAAAAATGTACAACTGAAGCTAGACGAGAAAGAACCCTGTGATTATGAATTGTGTATCCACTGCTATTGTGAAATGGTATAATCATGCACGTGTGTACACTGGTGCTTGAAAGTTTGTGAACCCTTGTCTATATTTCTGCATAAATATGACCTAAAACATCATCAGATTTTCACACAAGTCCTAAAAGTAGTTAAAGAGAACCCAGTTAAACAAAAATATTAGACTTGGTCATTTATATATTGAGGAAAATGATCCAATATTAGATATTAATGAGTGGCAAAAGTATGTGAACCTCTAGGATTAGCAGTTAATTTGAAGGTTAAATTAGTCACGTGTTTCAGTCAATGGGATGACAATCAGGTGTGAGTGGGCACCCTGTTTTATTTAAAGAACAGGGAGCTATCAAAGTCTGCTCTTCACAACACATGTTTGTGGAAGTGTATCATGGTACGGACAAAGGAGATTTCTGAGGAACTCAGAAAAAGTTGTTAATGCTCATGAGGCTGGAAAAGGTTCCGAAACCATCTCTAAAGAGTTTGGACTCCACCAATCCACAGTCAGACAGATTGTGTACAAATGGAGGAAATTCGAGACCATTGTTACCCTCCCCAGGACCAACAAAGATCACTCCATGAATGTTTTGGAATGGCCAAGTCTAAGTCGAAATGTTAATCCAGTTAATCCACTCGAAATGTTGTGGAAGGACCTGAAGCGAGCAGCTAATGTGAGGAAACCCACCAACATCCCAGAGCTGAAGCTGTTCTGCTCTGAACATTGCTGCTCGTCTGCAGTTTGCTAAAGATCACGTGGACAAGCCAGAAGGCTACTGGAAGAATGTTTTGTGGATGGATGAGACCAAAATAGAACTTTTTGGTTTAAAAGAAAAGCGTCATGTTTGGAGAAAGGAAAACACTGCATTCCAGCATAAGAACCTTATCCCATCTGTGAAACATGGTGGTGGTAGTATCATGGTTTAGGCCTGTTTTGCTGCATCTGGGCAGGACGGCTTGCCATCATTGATGGAACAATGAATTCTGAATTATATCAGAGAATTCTAAAGGAAAATGTCAGGACAATCTCACGTCCATGAACTGAATCTCAAGAGAAGGGTGGGTCATGCAGCAAGACAACGACCCTAAGCACACAAGCCGTTCTACCAAAGAATGGTTACAGAAGAATAAAGTCCTTTTGGAATGGCCAAGTCAAAGTCCTTGACCTTAAATCCAATGGAAATGTTGTGGAAGGACCTGAAGTGAGCAGCTAATCTGAGGAAACCCACCAACATCCCACGAGCTGAAGCTGTTCTGTAGCAGAGGAATGGGCTAAAATTTTCCTCCAGTCGGTGTGCAGGACTGATCAACAGCTACAAGAAACGTTTAGTTTGCAGTATTGCTGCACAGGGGGGTCACACCAGATACTGAAAGCAAAGGGTCACATACTTTTGCCCACTCACTAATATGTAATATTGGATCATTTTCTCTTCAATAAATAAATGACCAAGTATAATATTTTTGTCTCATTTGTGTAACTGGGTTCTCTTTATCTACTTTTAGGACTTGTGTGAAAATCTGATGATGTTTTAGGTCATATTTATGCAGAAATACAGAAAATTCTAAAGGGTTCACAAAGTTTCAAGCACCACATGATTTCTTACAAAAGGCTGAGTTGCTTATATACATTTTAAAGCCAAACGTAATGTACACACAATATACATTATATTAGTAGGTCTTAAAGTTTTCCTAGTTGTCAGAATTAAACAAACTGCTAAAGTCAGTGGACTGGCAAGGAGCATAGCAACAGCATTAGTGCAATGTTTGCAGAATGTTTTCATTATCTTAATCAAGCATATCCTAAAACAAGATTACTGCAAAGAAAGCAGAAGTGTGATTTTGATATATTAAACTACTAAATTGAATATGTACAAACAAGCATTTGAGGATTTTACTATTCATAAAGTTTTTTCTTTAATCAAAGCTGTACTTGAGCTTATGAAACCTTAATTATTTGCTCATAAAAGTAAATACAAAAATACATTAAAAAAATTACTTTTACCTTAAATTATCAGAAACCTTTTTTCCTACAGCTACATTATTTTAGTAGCTGAGATATTCAACAGTAAACAATTATAAAACTTGCCTTGTATCAGTACAGACTAATCACTTCTACCCAGTCAGTTATTCTTACAAATAACTACGGAAGCCCTGAAGGATAAAATGGATCAAATTTACAGAGTGCTTCTGTGTTAAAGCTGTACTTTATAAGCTTTGTTGATGTAAAGATCTGGCCTCTGGCAACAGTACATTACTGCGAGCAGCTCAACAAACAGCTTTTTTGTTATCCTGCCTCCTCACTCCAGGCAGATTCATCTGGTGGATGTGCATAGCAAGACAAATGCCCAGTTGAGTAGAATTCAAGTATTACCCAATGATGCGTCATTCTCTAATGGCCTATGCGTGTGCGTATGTACCCCGTGATGGCACCATGTGCTGACAGGTTGGACCGGCCCCCTGTAACCCTGAATTTGATTAGACAAGTATGGGCCTTCTTAAAAACAATATTATTTAAATTATTTTCATTAGAATAAACTTCAATTAAGGTTATATTACATGTTATTTACAGTGCGAAGTAAGTTTATTACCCAATAAGATTTTAACACTATGGAGAAAGGTTATATTACACAGAGCAGAAAAATCGATGTGGAATTTTGTTTGGTTGGCAGGTCCACTCTTCAGGGCTTCCACACTTACCAACTCTGCACAAATACATAATAATATGCTTCATTTCTGCAAAGGAGTTAAAAGGCTTAACATTTCACATCCTAGGAAGGTCCAACCTCCCCTGCCGCACTGAACGAGAAATGGGAGTGTACGATATATATGTATAGATAATATGCTACTATGGGTAAGACACAGGATATATATTTAGACATATGCAAAAGTCTGGGCACCCCTGTAAAATTATTATTAAAAGAAAAGAAGTTACATAACCTCTGCAGCAACAAACTTAAATAGGACATTTCTGAATTAAAACAAACCATATAAAGGTTTTTTAGGTTCTTTTGCACATACATTGTTTCATCTTTCCAGTGTTTTAAAACGTATGCATTAAGAAATAAAAATACTTAAGTTTATTCCCTGAAGTTTTTGCCCAAGACCAAATGATATTGGCCAAGTTTGACTCCACCAGAATAAAGTGAATAAATGTAGTGTTTGTTGTTGTAGGACTGTGGTAGCCTAGTGGTTAAGGTACTGGACTCTGGACCAGAAGGTCAGGGGTTCAAATCCCACCTCCGCCAAGTTGCCACTGTTGGGTCCTTGAGTTGTTCTCATTGAATAAAGTGAATAAGACCCTTGAGCAAGACCCTAAACCTACAATTACTTGGATTGTAAGACTGTACCAATTGGAAGTCGCTCTGGCTAAGGGCGTCTGCTAAATGCTGTAAATGTTGTTATAAAGAGACGATAACACAGTTTAAACAGCAATACGAATATTATGTAGTGCCACAAAATAAGGAAATAAACCATTCTGCATCCTTCAAAAAGAACAGGGACCACGGAGCCACTACTGACCAGATCTTGTTTGGATGATGAACCATTTTCAAGGCACATTATTTGACACCTCTACTGCATGAATACAACTTACAGTTGTTCTCCAGTTTGACAGGATCGCAGGACACTTGATACTGTAAGCTGCATGACTAATTTTTAAGCAGTTGTGAAGGTTTTTCTAATAATGTGGCCAATAACACTCGAGTTTACAACTAGGGATGCACTGATCCGATATTAGGATTGGATATCATTAATGATAATAACAAAAGTAGCTGGACCGGGCATTGAAAAATTAAGCCGATCCATGGGACCGATCCATTCATTTAAATTTTGCGACACGTGCTACGCCATACGTCAGTTACGGCAAAGTTTGATGGTAGGGATGGTGGTAGCACTGCTAAATACAACATATAATAATACTGATTAATAATATACATATTTTAGTGACAAATAGCAATTTAGTACATTTGTATCTGTGTTAATTTGTTATATGTTGTTTTACAAAGTCAGTACTGATGGATTAAGTCTTTCCCACATTGTGAGGTATATGGTTTTTTAATTCTACCAGGTATCGACTGATATGCAAAGTTTACGTATCGATATCGGTACTGAAAAAGTCGGATCGGTGCATCCCTATTTACAAGGCAGCAACACTGCACATACCAGCGGTGTCAACGCTGTGTTGATAATGGTCGACCAACACAAATCAAGCGAAAAACACACTCACTGAGAACTTTATTAGGAATATATCTTTACACCTGCTCATTCATGCCATTATCTAATCAGTCAATTGTGTGGCAGCAGTATAACGCATAAAATCATGTCGATGCCGACTGCCGGGTCAGTAGCTTCAAGTAGCTTCACGTCACCCATCAGTATAGTGGGAAAGGGTTGGTGCCAGACAGGTTTTTTGAGTATAACTGCTAATCTTCTACAGTCTCTACAGCTTACTCAATGGATGTTTTTTTCTTTATTGCACATTTATGTGGCCAGACTGGGACAAGCTAAAAGAAAGCTTACTGGAACTCAAATTAAGCCTGTTCAACTGTGGTGAGCTGAAAATGATCTCAGCTTGCACATGTGGATCCTCGAGGCAGGTGGGCAACAACAGTAGAAGTCCACACCGGGCTCCATGTCTTTCAGCCAAAGAGTGACTTAGAAAGTGGCTTTTTTGTTGGTGCTAGATGGACTGGTTTGAATATTTCAGTAACTGGGATCTACTGGAATTTTAACACAGAATGGTCTAAAAAAAGAGATTATATCCACTACGCAGCAGTTCTCTGGGTGCAAATGCCTTGTTGATGCCAGAGGTCAGAGGAGGATGCAGCTGATAGAAAGGCAACAGTAACTCAAATAACTACTCATTACAACCGAGGTATGCAGAATCGCATCCCTGCACACACAGCCCATCAAACCTTGAAACAGATGGGCTACAGCAGCAGAAGACCACACCAGGTGCCATTCCTGTCAGCCAAGTACAGGCAACTGAGGCTACAATTCGCATGGACTCACCGAAATTGGTGACTGGGAGACTTTTGCCTGGTGTGATGACAATCGATTTCTGCTGTGATATTTGGATGGTAGGGTCAGATATTGGCGGTTCATGGTTGGTGGCGTGTAATGGATATTTTCTTGGCACACTTTGGGCCCCTTAATACCAACTGAGCATATTTAAAGTCCACTGCCTACATAAGAATTGTTGCTGACCATGTCCAGGATAACACACCATGTCACAAAGCTCAAATAATCTCAAACGGGTTTCTTGAACATGACAGTGAGTTCATCAAACTGAAAGAAATTCCACAGACACCACATCTTAACCCAATAGAACACGTCTGGGATGTGGTGGAATGTGAGATTTGCATCATGGATGTGCAGCTGATAAATCTGCTGCAACTTTGTGATGCTAGCATGTCAATATAGACCAAAATCTCTAAGGAATGTTTCCAGCACCTTGCTGAATCTATGCCATGAAGAAGGGGGCCCAACCCGTTACTAGCAGAGTGTACCTAATGGGGCTGGTGAGTGTAGATATGTATGTATGTCTGTAATATATATATATATATATATATGTATATGTGTATATATATATATATATATATTAAACACTGGTTGTATGGGCAAGCATGCAATGTTTTACAACCAAAAAGTATCAATGAAAACAACACTATGAACCAGATTGTGGGTACATTACAATTACAACAAAAGCTTAAAAAAAACACTAATTGATCATGATCAATACCACTGATGCATCAAAATAAAAGATGTATCAAAATAAGTTACGCTCACATAATATATGGAATATGCTACTGCATGAAATTTGTCAAAAAGGAGCTGTTTTGACTTTAGTTATCTTATAACAGTTTTTTTTTTCTATTAATTATTTTGTAACACTGGAAGTTTTATAGTGACATGTACTCATTGCTCTCGAGTAAATAAACAACAAAGGGACTGATTAACAGTGGGATCAAGTATCTGATGAATGCCTTTAGAAACAAATAGAACAAAGTGTTTTGTTCATCCAGAGGAACAACATTTTAAACAAGCTGACCCGGTTTGCCATCAAATAATGTTAAAGTGCCTCTAAAATAAAAATAGAACGTACTTAGGATATTTAGATATCTAAGATTTCTGATGATAACTGGAGCATATTATATTCTGTTAGAGGAAACAAATCCTGAGGAAAATGTGAAGCCTTCTACCTACTGTATACGGAAGCACGACGAAACTCTAATACTGAAACTCCAATTGCTTATACCTGTGACTAATATTTGTAAGTAATGAGATAGCTGGCTGATGGTGTCCTGCCCCTGGGTTCTTGGTTGCATGTGGTTTAAGACACAGCAGCTTTTTGTTAGTCAATTTCAGGACCAAAATCATTTTTACCTCCATAGGATTTACAGTGATTAGTACTTCAGTAAATTTCTGAAACTTGCACATTTTGTCAGTGGTTCGGGATTACAGCGTAAATTCTTGAAAGGCTAAAACTTTGGTTGACGATGCAAACCTATGCATTACTCAATTTACTGAAACCAGAAACAGTATGTAGTTTGCAGCATGTACATATACTACGCAGTATAAACTGCAATTTGCATATTCATGAATGTTAACATATCCTGGTATATTTACCGATGGTAAAATATATAGGGATGTTAGAGAACTGTACTAGAGCCTAGTATTATTACTGAGGGTAAAGTTCTAGGGATGTTATGAGATCCGTCTATTAAAAATAAAGTAGAGTAATAACTAGTTTAGAGGCACTTTAAAGGGTAATAAATAATAACTTGTACAGTGTTTATACAATGCAACACAAATCTTTTTGGTTTTTTTCCCATTTTCAGTAACCTTACAGGTCAGTTTATAAGTTTGCATATTTACAATGGCAGAATATGTTCCTTTAGATAACATACTGTCGGTGTTCACGTCAAGAAGCTTTGTGTTGTCTCGGCGTCTTCCAACAGAGCCTGAACAGTGATGCCCACTTTCATTAGTCCCTTCTCCTCCAGAATGTGATGTGGCAGACAGAGCTTATCCTGTAGGAAAAAGAAGAGGAATGGACAAAAGAGGGGATGCAGAGGAGAAAAAGAATGTGGACACAGTATGAGATGGAATGCACAAAGAAAATGGGCAGAGACAAAACTCTGATAGGAAGACACATTTCAACATAAGCAGTGCTGGAGATGGGAATACAAGTAATACATAAATAGGAAAATGTTAGACCTTTTTATTTACACTTGTATCATACAATACAGAAGAGCCACCTCTTTGATTTGCCTTCTTAAGCCATTGGTAGGTAATGTTTATCTTTGTTATTACCAGATCCAGGATTATTGCATTAGGAAAATTTATGAAAAATGGTTCTGTCATCAACTTGACAACAAAAAACTCTTGCATCTATGTTTGATTGCATCTACAATTTTTGACTGTGACAAGATTGTTGGTATTTCTAGAACTCCTGATCTCCTGGGATGTTCTTGCACAACAGCCTAGACTGTCCAGCAAGTGGCAGTTCTTCAGATGGAAATGCCTCATTGATGGAAGACGTCACCAGTAGGGTTGGGAATCATTTGCATTTTATCAATTCTGATTCTGCTCATCGATTCCGGTTCTTATCAATTCCAAGATTCAATTAAAAAATGCTGGAGAAAGTGCCAAATAATTATATATAAAGAAAATCTTTCTTTTTTCATATTTCTATTGTGTGATTGATGAATTTTAGCCTTGCTAACGAGAAAGAGGCATCACAGACTGGCTCTACTGGATATGCTAACGAGGTGCTAGCGCTGTCTGTGGAGCTGACTAATGCGGGAGTTGCTTAGCGTGAACTAAGCTCAATGTGACTTGATGTACTAAAACAGTGACCTATTCCTGGTGATAAGCAATCTCTACTGCTGAAATGACGAACCTGTGATCCAAAAAAAGAAAATATTAATTTGTAACATTAAACCATGTTAAGCATTTCAGACTCTCCCAGCTAAAGCAGCACTTGGAGCTGGTGCCTTAGATGGTTGCCATGTTGGAGTTGCAACCTCCTCTACAACAGATCAACCTTCCACACACATTGCATTTAGCCTTTTCGTTTTCTCTCAACGTGGAGCCAAACTTTTTCCGCTAACAGTCTAGTGGAGCGTACCAAAACAAAACTACACGATAACATATGTGATAACATAACACATCGGTCCTGCCTGCTTACAGACATATTTTGAAGCATAACATGTGTTAGTAGGAACTGATAAGTGGAATCGAAATTCTTAACCAAAAACCAGTGCTTGGAATTTTGGAACTGGGTTTCAATACTCAACCCTAGTCCCAAGAGAATGGCCAGACTGGTTTGAACTGATAGAGAAAGAATGCACAGCTTGTCCAATTTTACAACGAGGAGGCCCTACCCCTTATTAGCATAGTGTTCCTATTAAAGTGCTCGGTGACCATATATTTTATGTTTATCTGAGTGTTTATGGACTCTTATGCAACCAAATATAACTTCCTGTTTAAATTTTGAAAATATTAAGTCACATGGAGGCTGAATTACCCCAGTGCTTTATCAACATGGGAACGATTACAGAATTTAAAAATATGCCATGAGAAGCCCAACCGGCAGCACAGGGCACAAGGCAGGAACCAATGCTATACAGGGTGCCAGTTCATCGCAGGGCACACTCACGTACTCAGTCACACTGTGACACCAGAGAGACCAAATGGCCAAACGGAGATCTTTAGAATGTGGGAGGAAACAGGAGTATCTAGAGAAAACCCATGTAGATACAGGAAGAACCTCAAACTGTACATTTATTTCCTGTCTCGTACAAACTGCAAAAGCCTTGCAAAGCTTTACATAATGTTTTTCAGCATTACAGTACACAATGGTCAATCCAGGGACCAAAATCAAGCCAAAAGTTACCTGCAGCCATGATGAAAGCTCTATAGAAAATACAGTTCTCACATGATTTCTCAAACAACAATCCATTCATCGGCCATACTTATAGACTGAAATTCAATAGAAACAATACTGCATAATATGATGACTTAATGGCTATTAAGCAGGAATGCAAAAGAAAAAAGTAAATTTAGTTTCTTCAGTTAACTCCCTAAAGTACACTCTTATGCAAAAAGTGTTAATTTTCTAAATGAAAAGACGTTAAGATCTACAGTGAACAGTGAAATAAATGCCTGAGAGTTTTAAACCACCATTAATAAGTTCTGATGTCTTTTAAAAACATTGGAGAATCAGCTAGAAAGAGGCCCAAATTTTGCTTGTGATTCACTGTCCCAATATGTTTTAATATGTTCTGAAATTTGTTTGTTTCATATTACTTTCCTAAAGAGGTCCTTTTCATTTAGAAAATCAGAAAAACATGACACTTGATAAATGGTGCAATGCCTTTTCCATAAGAATATATTTACGATCCCAAATCTGAAAAGTTGTGACAGTGTGCGTGCAAAATGCAAGTTAAAAAACATAAAAATAAAAACAGCACTTCTTGCATTTACTTTTATTTCATGGTACACTATATGGACTCAAGACACTTGATTGGTTCCAGAAGGCCATCTGATCTCCAATTTGTTCAAAGTCAGAATCAAATTTCCCCATAAGAACTAATGTAAATAGGAGTAATCTGTTCCTGACCCCCAAATGATTGTTTTTCATGCCTATACTAATACGTAATTAATTAAAAGCATGAAAAAAAGCAAAAGAATGCAATAATAACAATCAATAAATACATGAAACAAGTGAAACTTAAACACAAGAAATAAGTGAAACTTGGGTGGCACGGTGGCTCAGTGGGTAGCACTGTCACCTAACAAACTGGTCCTGAGTTCTATCTCCGGTGGAGTGGTCTGGGTTCTTTCTGTGTGGAGTCTCCATATCTTCCCCATGTCTACATGGGTTTACTCCGGCTGATTCGGTTTCTTCTCACAGTCCTCAGACATGCTTTAGGTTAACTGATTACGCTAAAGTGGCCCTAATGTGTGAGTGTGTGTATGTGTGGATTGGCACCCTGTCTAGGGTTGCTCCTGCCTTGTTGGTGCATTATCGCCACCGACCGGACTGGATTACTGGCATCGTCTTTGGAAGATCACACCACTGAGTGTTCCATTTAGTGTGCTGATGTTCTAAGTCTGAATTTTGTTCGAATTGGGGGGCAAATTTTTTTTTTTTTTTTTTTACACCAGACTGTTTGATATCCAAATTGTTCGAGCAGAGAGGTCTCCATCTGTTCCTGCATCTCAGGCCTGCACACATTCCAACAAAAATTGGGATGGGGCGAATTAGGGTTAGTAATGAGGTTAAAAATATAATAATAATGATGTGACTTCAAACAGATGATATTAAGAGGTGGTTGTAATCATGATTTGGTACATAAGCAGTACGCACAAAAGCCTCCGTCGTTGAGAAGTAAAGAGGAGCAGAAGATCTCCAGTTTATCAGCAATTATGTAAGAAAATGACTGAAATGTTCCTCAAAGAAAGATTGGAAGGGATTTGCATATTTCTCAGTCTACAGTGCATAATATCACTAAATGACTAAAGGATTCTGGAGGAATTTCAGGGTGTAAAGGGCAAGGGTGTAAGCCAAAACTGAACTCCCATGATCTTCGATCCCTCAGACGGAGTTGCATTAGGAAGCGTCATTCATCAATAGCTGATAGAGCCATATGGGCAAGGGATTACTTTGACAAACCTTTGTCAAGCACTACAACACAAAGTTGCATTCACAAATGTCACTTAAAACTTTACTGTGTAAATAAGAAGCCATATGTTAACAATGTCCACAAGTGACATCAATTTCTCTGAGGCATCTGGTATGGACCATCACACAGTGGAAATGTGTACAGAGAATAAGTATTCCAGATCTTTTTTGGAAGAACTGGATGTCGTGTGCTACGGACCAAAGACATAAAAGACCATCCAGACTCCAAAAGCCACAGTCTTTTATGGTATGAGGTTCTGTAATGCACAGCGTTTCCTGGAAGAACATGACAAAATAAAACCTGAAACACCTGGTATCCTCGATGCCAAACGTGTTTTTTTCAAGTGTGGTGAGAAGGAATAGCAACATTACAACAAGTAAATGCTTTACCGTCCCAGCTTTGTTAGGAATGTGTTGCAGACGTGAAATGCAGGAATGGATGTTTATTAACAAATGAAATGAAGTTGACCAGACAAAACATGAAGTATCCTGGATTCATACTGTAGGCAATGAAATAAAAGTCAAAGTAAATGTAAGACACACTGTCTCAACTTCCCTCTGTCTCAACCTTTCTGATTTGGGGTTCAAACTGTTACCACACATTTCCAACATCAGCATTATACAGCTATTCACTGTAGAGTTCTCAAGCACATTTTACAAAGAAGGCATTGTGATCGGAAGCAAGTTCAGTTTAAAGACAACTAAAATTACAATAATTTAAAAATACATTTTCTGCTAGTTTGTTAGCAGAACCTCTACAACATTAAGAGAGCTTAAAGAAAAAGAAAAAAAACACGACTTATTTGTAGCAGTCAGAGCTGTGCAGACCGTTATTCTAGCAATGACTTTGACGCTATTGACAGATATTTCACCCACACCTACTGTGGTCCTTCCCAGAATTGTAAAAGGCTTCTATGACATTTTCTACCCTTTCCCACTTTCTTTCCCTCCATTGTGCTGCCTGTTGTGCACCTGCAACTTCTGCTTTGATACAGATTGCCCTCTTCTCACAAGCTAGAAGTGAATACAGACTTCTGTATAAAATCTGCAGCTTCTTGGCATGGAACGTTTTCATAAAACAACACATTGACATGCTTCTTCTAAATGCTGTTTTTTTTTTAAACTCTTGCTCGATTTAAAGTCGAGATTGAATGTTAGAAATGCAGTGCACTGCCTGTAATAATTTATCAACCAGTAATTGTCCTTTACAACAATGTCTTAACTATAATTTTTTACTTATTTTGTAATTGCATATTAAGTTGAATTTGGCAAGGGCTCATCCATTCTAACACACAGGGTCGGTCTTTTGTTTATAGAGTGCATGATTGATTAGCCATTCCATAACAAATACTCACTACTGCACAATTAGAAAATGTTGCATATTCAGTCAAAGGTGTGTCTGAATCTTATGTCACCTGACACAGCCATTAGTAGGCTCTCCTTAAATCTGTTTTTTCTTTAATCTGCAGAGTTTGTATTATAAAAACTATATTGTGTATTATTGGGGCAAATAACATTAAGTAATACTGTTTCTCACTTAGCCTCAATGGAACTGATCAAATAAAATGTTTTGTTCTAGGTTTGCACTGAATCTACAGCATGTACCTACATAAATAGATGACTCTATCTATAATATCAATTGATTGCAGAAATATAAAATATTTACAGTCAGCTCCAAAATTATTGGCACTTTATTGGCAAAAAAACGTGTTCAAGTATCTTCATTTTCAAATTGAAAATGTAAATCTACAAAAACTGCTTTTACCAAATTCACATCACAGATATTGGCACACCTACTAACTGTCATGCACAAAATGTATCTGAAGCATGTTCCCATTTCTATTTAACTTTTTGTTATTATTAGCTACACTCAAATATTTAGGAAGTCTTAAGGAATTATCAATGACTTTCTGTTTTTTTTCTGGGATATATATATATATATATATATATATGAGGTGAGACAGATCCCAAATCCCCTACATCTGTGATGGTGTGGCACTGGTTTTCCTACAGAACTACAGACATCCCAATAACGTTTTAGCACACAAAACTCCATTTACTATTGTCATTTAAAAATGATCCCCTGGAGTACCATCACAGACTCCATGTACTATGAGGAGTACTATTACAGACTCCATGTTCTCCAGGGGATTGTAAATAAAAATCTAGCTGCCTCTGTCAATAAGCCACGTTTCGATCATCTAACAGGACATTGATAAAAACAAAACAAAAAAAAACTATTAAAATGATTAAAAGTCTACAGAATTGAGTTTTGGTCATGACCACCCCAGTCCCTTGACCTAAACGTCATTGAACACCTGTGGGGTGAGCTGAAAAAGTTGAGTCCCTCAGAGAGGACCTATATTTTTGGAGGATATTAGACATTCTGGATTGATCAGTGTCTCAGATTGCCCAGATCTCCAGCTTTCATCAAGGAGAAGATTTGGAGCCATTTTTGGCAAATTAAGGCTGCACAAAGTACTACATTCAGGGGTTTGATAATTATGATGTACGTTTCTTAAAATGCATTTATGTATTGTTACTGTATAAACTTACTTAAAGGTTTTTTTTTTTCTTTCATATTTTCAGTGTGAGATTACGCCAATTAACCGCAAAGACGTGCTAAAACGTTTTATAATTTTTACAAAGGGTGTCAATAATTCTGGAGCTTGCTGTTCCTTTACCTCACTTTAATTTGACTTTTTCTTTCTAGTAGAAACTTTCATATTTCTGGATTCTAAAATAGTGTTGATTGTTTTCTGATGTTACATACACTGCCTGGTAAAAAAGGTGACCACCTGGATTTAACTAAGCAAATAGTTAAATAGTTTTAAAAAGAAATGTCTCCCATTGGATAATTACTGCATTGGTGATTGTTTCAGCTGGCAACAAGTTATTTAACCTTAACCGATGCGGTGAGTAGCTTCTCATTTATTAAACAGCCATGTTAAAAGAGACATCCTGTGGTTGTGGAAAAGATGTTAATGTGTTTCAGAAGGGTCAGATTGTGAAAGAGTGGTTCAGGGAGCATGAGACATCATTTACACATGGATTGGCCACCAGAGTCCAGACCTGAACCCCACTGAGAATCTGTGGGATGTGCTGGAGAAGACTTTGCACAGTGGTCCAAATCTCCCATCTTGGGGAAAAATTAACCCAATTCTGGACAGAAATAAATATTGTGACATTGCAGAAGCTTGTGGAAACGATGCTTCAGCAAATGCGTGCCTTAATCAAAGCTAAAGGTGGTCCAGCGAAATATTACAGTGTGAGACCTTTTTTTGGCCTGTGGTAGCCTAGCGGGTAAGGTACTGGACTATGGACCAGAAGGTCCAGGGTTCAAATCCCACCTCTGCCAAGCTGCCACTGTTGGGTCCTTGAGCAAGACCCTTAACCTACAATTGCTTGGATTGTAAGACTGTACCAATTGTAAGTCGCTCTGGATAAGGGCGTCTGCTAAATGCTGTAAATGTAAACACTATCAATTAATACTCAATATCAATACTCGTTGTCAAAAAAATGACACACCCAGATAGAAATGTCGGCTTCCTGCAAAACCCGTCATGCAGCTGTCTCAGGAACATATGTAAATTTACATTACAGGTGTGGTCTGATTAGACAATGGGTCTTGTCACAAGAGGGCATAAAAGTGCTTCCCCTGCAGCCCTATAAAAAGGAGTGGAGTGACACACTGCCCCAAACTGCATGTGATGAATGAAGATCTACAGGCCCAGCTGCAACATGTGGGCAAATGTGCCACAGGATACCAACCGTATCTCATCTTGTATCCAGGCTAGAGGTGGCCTAACAGGGTACTAGAGCCCCCTTTCAACTGTACAGTTTTCTCCACACGTGTGTCCTTTCGCTCTAATATTGTAATCACTTACATATATCATCATTATGTTAATACATATAAAGGTTCTTTTGATTCCAACAACTCCATCTTGGCACGTTATTTTTCTTTCTCAATGAGTGTACACACACACACACACACACACACACACACACACACACACACACACACACACACACATATACATTCTATTTCTAATGTTTTCACTGTGTTTTTCGATCATTTTTCAAACAATATTTCTTCAATATCAATAAAATATTTTTTGACAATATAAAGGCCAAAACAAACTCTGCATTTATCTTGCATCAGTACTCTTTACTAGTCAAACATCTAATAATTATGTGGTTATTATAAAGAGTATTTTATAACCCAAAAATAAACCCTAAAAGTGGAGACAAAATGCTCCTGACAACACGATTCTATTCTATTCAAGGTCAGGGGCTTGGGTTTTTACTAAACACTGTGACGTTGTCACGTTATAATGTACTTCTTTGAACTTTGAATAAATAACTTTGCTCAACAGAATTGGACCACCTTCCATCAGAAGTGAAACAAAGGTCACTATGGGGAAAAGTTATGGGGGGAATAACTAATCAATCAATACAGATCTCTCTGTACTGATGAACCAGAAAATCATTGATCGAGACATGTCTTCAGTGTTCGTCAGTTCCAGCAAAGAAGACATGGCCTCTATGTTTGTCAGAACAAATTAAGGCAATTTAAGCTCTGTATCCGTCAGTCCCGGTGACAGAAGCATGGCCTTTGTTTTGTCAGTCCAACTAAAGGAGGCGTGGCCTCTGTGCCTGTCACTTTCAGTGACAGAAGTATACTTTTGTGTTATAGTTTTTTGAAGCTTGGCCTCTGTTCGTCAACTCCAGGTAAGGAGACTTGGTCTCTGTGGTCGTCAGCACCAGCTACGGACATCGGCAGCTGTGTGGTCTACAGTTGTGGTCTCTGTTAGTAAGCTCCAGTTATGGAGATTGGCAGCTGCATTGGCAATCCTTGTAGAGGTGGCTTGGCCTTTGTGTTTGTCAAGCCTTGTGAAGGAGAGCTGGTCTGTGTTAGTCGATCTCTGTGTTTGTCCAGTTAGAGACCTGGTCTCTCGGGTTGCCAGTTCCAGATAAGGATACTTGATCGCTGTGTTTGTCAGTCTTACTTAAGAATATCTGGTCTCAATGATAGTCTGTATAAATAAAGTATGCTTGACCATTTTTGTTGTTCCTATCCAAAAAGGGATGGCCTCTGAATTTGCCAGTCCCAATAGAGGTTGATTTTATGTCAGTATGTGTGTGTAACATGGTGTGTCCGAGCATGTACATTAGGGTGCCAATGTGAAAAATAAATAAATAAAAATTAGTGTCACCCCCAAATCCTTTTCATTTTTGAGTAAAGTTACATACGCTACAACGTGCATGTAACTTTACATTTTATTGTAGGGCTCAGTCACCACAAAATGTGTCAACTGAATAGATGTTTTATGTATGAATTAATAATGTTAATAATAAATTAGCTATTAATTAAAGTGCTTGTAGGTTCCAGCAGCAACAAACGTGATCACACTACCTATAGTTTCATTTTTCTACCACGTGGCTTCGTCTGAAAGGCCTGACGATGTATTTCACACCCTGAAGTATTAAATTGTTCATTGATTAGTTTTATTTAACGTCACTATAGCATCAAATTCACGAACAGACATGAGGCCATCTCAACACACTACAAACGGCCAAATTAGAGTGACCAATCAACCGAATGAATGTCTTTGAAATGTGGGAGGAAACCAGAGTACCCGGAGTAAACCTGGACATGGAGTGGAACTGTAAACTCCACACAGGGGGAGTCCAATGCCGAAATCAAACCAGGGATCTCGGAGCCGTGAGGCGACTGTACTAACCACATGCTCCACTGTGGCAGCCATATTCATGACAGGAGCATGGTTACAACTGTACTTGTCAACACGGGGATTTAGAGAGGCGAGTTAATATACAGCATTTCTTTAAGATGTGGTTGGAAGCCAACAGTACCCACTGAAAACCCATGGCGACATGGGGAGAACATGCAAATTCCCCAATGGCAAAGTCTGTGGTCAGGAACAAACTAGAGATCTCTGGAGAACAGTGACACTGGATCACTGTTTAGACAAGAGCTATCATGAGGATATTTTTTAGTGCTGACAGAGCTTGATATATGGAAGTCTGAGGGGGCGACACCTGAGAAATAGGTACCTTTAATTTTTTCCATACATCTCACTGGCACCCGAGTGTACATCATTTCAGTTCACTCCAGGTATAGGCTCCAAACAGCAGCAGCAGGCAGAACAGATGCACCACACTTGAGCCAATCAAATCCCATATACGCCATGAAGAAGGTGGATCCTGACAGGTACTGAGCCTCTCGCTCTCCACTTGATCTTTCTCTTTTGGATCACCATCCACCCTAACATCTTTTTCCTTCAAACCCTTGTCTTCCAGCGCCACCAGTGCTCGAACAGTTCCCTGGATGGGCCTCAGAGAACACTGTAGAATATCATACGCTGAACAAAGAGATGACTGGGAGAGGAACAGAAGCAGAGACCAAAAGCAAATAGCAAGAAAGAAAGAAAGAAAGAAAAGGACACAGAGTAGCAATGGGAAGGAGGACAGGGCAGGAGACAGGTGGACGAGGAGAGGGAGAAATGATGGAAGAGAGCAAAAGGAGAAGTCGGGTCACATCCCAAGACCAGAAACTAAGATGCAGTTTAGATAGTGTCAGAAGGGACATTTTAACCCTCATGCTCTGTTCAAAACAACCTATTTCAAAAAGAAGTTCCATTCCTCCATCCTCTACGTCCCCAAATAGGCAAGGCTCTTTCCATAAATACTGTTTATATAAATTACAATTACCCCAAAATGAAAAGTACGATATACATGATGATTATTATTGGCAGTTTATTATTAACTTTTTCTTCCAAAAAATGCAAAATTCAGCTTTAACAAGGTATATTATCGCTGAAACATATTAATATAGGAAGGGTATGCGATACAAGTTTGTAGTCCATCTGGCTGGTTGGCAAAAGGCTAAGTTTGGTGCCCCCCGAATTACAGAAACAGAGCGAGTCCAGTGTGGCGCCTATGGACAGCTAGTGAACAGAACAAGTGGGTTAAACGCAACTGGTTTATTCACATCTTGGGTTATTTATATGGGAGTGAAGATATGCAAAAGGTTAGAAGATCAAAGTCACAGCATGCTGGATGATGTTCATGCAGTAATGGTAGAGAACTACAAGCTAAAGCAAAAGCATGATCAAGCAACAAGGTTCTACAAAGTAACCTCACTAGGCAATATGCCAATATTAAACTTTCAGTAAAAAACATCTTATCTGGGACTTCATCATGGATCATTTCTGTCATATTAGAAAACAGCAATTTCTTCCAATTGGAATAGACATCTTTGGAGATGAATAGCTTTCCAAGGTGTTGCACAACAGAATAAAATCCAGTATTGAGAGTGGGAATGGAGTCATTTAAGATCTAAGTCAACGTACAACATAAACAGTACACGATATGGGGGGCTCTGGACTCCTTGTTTATTTTATTTGATTATGACGCTATGTCCACACGTACACGGGTATTTTCTAAAACGGGGGTTTTCAAATTCGTTTATAAAAACATCTCGTCCACCAAGCACTGTTTAAACAAAAAACTTCGGTCCACATGAAAACGCAAAAACGCACACAGTCGCTGTCAAGATCAGAGCAAACAACCAGTCCTATCGCCGGCGAAGCAGCTCACTCAGCGACAACGACATTTTCCCGCCATTCTTCTTTCACAACCACTTCGTCTGAAAGCCTGGTCCCACCAACGGAGGTCCGACCGGGTCTGTCCCAAACCGGCGACGCTGGGACGGGAACGCTCGTGGGTGTGATGGATATAGTAGTTACTCCGTAGCGCATTCTGACGCCTCTGTTCTTCAGTGTAATGAAAAAGTCATAATTGTACATGTATTTGTAGATTTGTAACAAGTTCGGTCAGCAGTGTTACAGCTGGCGCCATTTTGGCTACGTCCGCTATTGCACAAAATCGCCTCATGTAAACAAAGGGGATAACGGCGCACAAATGACGTTACAAGCTGAAACTTTCTGAAAATCTTCACCCTGGAAGGAGTTTTGCAAAAAGTCCGTTTTCAGTGACCTAAAACGCCGTTTTCGTGTGGACGAACGGTCAAAACGCAGAGAAAAAGCTACGTTTTTAAAAAAATACCCGTGTTCGTGTGGACAGAGCCTCAGTGCTACAATAAAAACAGTGTTACCATATCGAAAAGACAACACTCTGAACGTGTACATTTTGAATATTGGAACTGATTATATTGGATATCAGACAAAAAGGACGACAACCTCTCATT
Organism: Ancistrus triradiatus; assembly: GCA_025084515.1. Taxonomy (NCBI): domain Eukaryota; kingdom Metazoa; phylum Chordata; class Actinopteri; order Siluriformes; family Loricariidae; genus Ancistrus; species Ancistrus triradiatus. The sequence goes on from JAJAGP010004629.1 coordinate 21,781, forward strand.
CCTCTGGATAGTACTGACAAAGACTATGAATAATGAGTAATCTATCTTTACTTCTTGCCATTTTCAAAAGGAGGAAAGTTTTTTTTCCTGAAATATTCTTAGATACCTTCCTTGCTAAAGCATTAAAAAAGTGAACAACACTGCTCTCTCTCCTCTGTGCACTCTTAAACCTTACTCATTTTGACTCAATATTCATGCTGTTCTTTTGCAATATGTGTTCGACATGCAGCCTTAATTACACTGATGAAAGGAGGATGCAATGTATAACATAAAGTAAGTAATTTGTTATACTACTAGTACTAAACCAGTGCTCTTACTCAGAAAATAGATGACAAAACTAAACTAATCTTTATTACAAATAATGGCCGCAAAGCTGAGGTGATGAGGTTCATATCTGTAACTGGCAAAAGTATGTGCTCTTGTGAACGGCCCTTAACCCACAATCACTTGGACTGTACCATGTATGACTGCATAAGTCTGCGAAAGAAGAACGTCTGCGAAATAAACGAACTCAAAGTACAGTACAGTGGTAAGTGTTTAAATCGTGCACGTTGTGTATTTCTTTCTCAAGCCACGAGGTGGCGGTAAAGCCTAACATATAAACAGGATTCATTCTTTACATAGGGCTGCCAGCCGAGTTACCCTTGGTCAAATGACGTTTTGTTATTTCTAAGAGAGAAACCAAAAGCAGCTGATATCCTAGTCTTAAACTCTCAGAATTTAACCGACGTGTTAAAGGCCAATTACAAGAGCAGAACTACGTTCTACACAAGTTTGTAATCGAATATAAAATTACCTACATATCCATTAAATCGTAATATTGGAGGCATCCAGATTCCAGTGAAGTTTGCTTTGTCTGATACTGTATGACATGCTAACATTTAGAGAGTGAAAGCATAGCAGAACTGCTGAATGTGATTTATAGTTTATACTTTCAAAGTAAAGACCTATGCTGGTTCTGAGACAGTTTAACTCACGAGGTTAATATGTGCTGATATGAGAGGTACGAGTGGCGATTGCAAGTTTGTGAACCCTTTAGAATTTGCTATATTTCTACATAAATATGACCTAAAATTCAGACTATCGCACAAGTTCTACACGTAGATAAAGAAAACCCTATTAACAAAATAAGGCAATCATTATACTTGATCATTCATTTATTTAGGAAAATCATCCAATATTATATCTGTAACTGGCAAAAGTATGTGACCTTGGTTTTCAGTAACTTGTGTTACGCACATGTGCAGCAATAACTACAACTAAATGTTTCTGGTAACCGCTGATCAATAGTGCACTTTAATTTTTAGGAATTTTATCACATTCCTCTGTACAGAAAAGCTTCATGTTTGGGGTGTTGGTGGGTTCCCTCACATTAACTGCTCAATTTGGGTCCTTCCACAGCGTTTCTATTGGATTAAGTTCAATACTTTGACATTACCAAAACATTAGTTTTACTGTTCTTTAACCATTCTTTTGTGCTTAGGTTCACTGTCCCACTTTCTCTTGAGATTTATTTCACAGACAAAAGTCCTAATAATTCCCATTAGAATTCGCTGGCATAATTCAGAATTAATTGTACCATCAATGAAGCCGAGCTGTCCTGGCCCAGATGCAGCAAAACAGTACCCTTTTGCCCTTGCAGACTACTACCCGCTTTGCTCTTAATATCTTAGTAGGTTGACCACTCTTGGGGAGGGTAACAACACTTAAACATCCTCAATTTGTACCCAAGCTGACTGCGTATTGGTGGGCTCCAAACTCTCTAGAGATTATTTTGTTACCTTCCATCCTGATAGACCTCAGAAATCTCTGTTCATGCCATGATACACTTCCACAAATGTTTTGACTGAAAGTCTACTTTAGCCTACTGATCAAAGAACTTGGCTGTTAATGCCAAACATATTAGACTATTGCACTACAGCTAGCAAATATACTATAATATTAAAACAATTTAGCAACATGGCACAGCAGCTCACACAGGCACACACACAATATGGAGCAGGAAGCTCAAGTAATGGTGATGGCAAGATGACAAAATACTTCAGTGAGAAGCTGTGTGCAAATCTAAGATCTCAAACTGTGCTGAATTATCATCATTTAAAAACAATCCTCCCAATACTTCTCTGTCGACCATGTGTCTTTACAGTGCTGTCCTTTCTCAGAGCAGGTAATGTTGACGGCAACATTTGCCAACAGACACTAGCTATCATCGACAGGAGAGACATGAATGCTGTCTTTCGTACCCAGAGAGCAGAAACAACTGAACTCCAACACAAATGGGACATAATCAGAATTCAAATCCAAGACTTACAGAAAACAGGAAATGCTTTAATGTGTCCACGCTTCTCACTGAGAGTGACCCTACTGATGTCATTTCTGGTTAAATGAATCATGATGGTTCCAGCTAGTTCATCTACATGTAAAGGAACTCTTTAATCATCTCCACAGAAATGATGTCACTCACCTCGGGAACACCCATCTTCCTGCATGCGTCCAGGAAATTCTCTACGTTCCTGCGGCACTTGGCCATACTGAGCTTGGGCTAGTTGCACAACACACAGATGGCAAAAACAGTAAATACAAAGGCTGTATGCTTGGGCAATACATTTAGGTGGGGCCATTTAAGAGAATCACACAGCATTTGTAGTGTAGAACAGTGTAGATAATGATTCATATAAACATTTTTTTTAAATACAGAACTAAAGGTGTGCAAATATTAAAGATAATCACAATAGAATTTTCTTTCACATGGTAAACAAGCCTGTATTCACATTAAACAATAAACACAGTTTAACATGATAAAAAATATACAACATGCCATAACAGTATGGGTCAGCTTAAAGCTAGAGTGCTAAACGATTTGGTTGTAAGTAACATTAAGTTGGTATAAAAAAATGTAACGCTAACACAAAGCAGCATAAAACAAAACCCGAACACAGACAAGTATTGCTTCATGTCATACAGGATACAAGACCGCTGAGACAACCTGACAGAACAAGCTGTCAGAATAACTGCGGACATGGTTTGTTTATTTCTGGACTCACATCACTGACCCTACAAAATCCCCCAGTCAGGAATAAGTTTAAGTTTTGGAGTTTAAGTTTCAAAATATACTCACCCAGATTAAAAAAAACATCGGATTGCTGCAAAACGTGGCATGCAGTTTTGTCTCGAGCAAATATGTAAATGATTACAGGTGTGGTCTGATTAGACACTGGGACTTGCCACAAGAGGGGGTAAAAATGCTTCCCCCGCTGCTCTGTAAAAATGCTGTCAGAAGCTACTTTTGGCTAGTGTACCTCTTTGTGAGAGATCGTTGGCTGCTAGACATGCCTCTATGCTGCACTTGGAAGACAATTTTGCCCATTTTACTTTGGGAGGGGGGCGCACGATCGTTTCGACGAATTGCCCACCCTCTAGGCTGTTCTGACCTAGCTGTTAGGAGGTGTTGAGAGCAGTGGTTCCATGAGGGCATTCAGACACAGGTGGCACATTCACTACTCTGCCTGGACCATTTCCAGGCGCTTAGCAGAAGGAAATTTGTTGTCGCCGCGCCCATCCTGCCACTGACAGACAGCCGCCATCACCTTTGTTTGCATTGGTGTTGTGGACCGCTACGTATTGTTTTTAGCAATCAATCCAGATTCTGTTTGGGATCGGATGACGGGTTCGAGTATGAAGGCCTTGTGGCTTCAATCCTGCCTTTGTTGTGGGGCGACACACTGCCCCAACTGCCAGCGTGATGATCTGGGGAGCTACCGCAAATGTGTCATAGAGATATCTCTAGCAGTCCACTATCTCTCACCAAGCGGTACACTGCCCAAAAGTAGCCTCTGACTGCCTTTTTAAAGGGCAACAGGGGAAGCATTTTTACACCCTCTTGTGGCAAGATCGACCCACACCTGTAAACATTTACATATCTGCCTGAGACAGCAATCTGACATTACTATCGGAGTGTGTTATTTTTTTAAGATTATGAAATCCCTAAAAAGTACATACATCTGCGTAAACAATATAATACACATTCTAAAAATTTAATTACTGAATTGCTAAATTAAACTAGATAAGGAGGCTGAACAAATGGGGTCTCAGTATACTATGTTCTATATTGCCTATGCCCTACAGTAAATAAACAAATATACGGTACTGAGCAAAAGTCTTAAGCACACACTAAATTTCCTCTAAAGTAGATACCTTGTTAGATATAATGGATAATAATTTAAAAAAAAAACGTAAAATTGTTTAAATTAAAAAAAAAAAAAAAAAAAAAAAAAGTAAAAAAGTATGAAAGGCCAGGAAACAGTAAGACAATACCCTAAGACAAAAAGCCCTAAGATTTTTTTCAAGCAGTCTGTCTATACTGCATACATTCTAGATACACTCATATTGTTCTTAAAAAATATACGTTTCAATCTGAAATCTACACACTAGTGCAACTGGCTAGTGCCACTTTTATTGAGACTTGCTAACTTTTCTCTTGACTGTGCTACCAAAAACAAAAAATACCTAGAGCAAAGTCTTTCAGCTCGAATACAGTGTGTGTGTGTGTGTGTGTGTACGTACTACTGCTGGTGAAGGAACATGGATGCTGGCAACTGAGCGAGGTCGAACATAATTGGCTAAATGACAGAGCACCACTCCATCCATGAGAGAAGAGCCGAGATCTTCAGGAAGCACGACCTTCAGTCTGCTCTCAATACTCTAAACACACACACAAACAAATTGATATTTCTATCAAATGTGTATTTATGCACAAAGTATCATTCTAATTAAACAGCCTGTCATTGTTTATTAAAAGCCAAGATAAAAAAACTATTTTGCAATACCTGTTAAGGTTTCTACATATTTAAAGTTGAATAAAATCTTATTTATACAGATATTTATCATTGGAAAAGGCAACTTCACAATTAGTAGCCAGAGGTGGCAATAACAAGAAAACTCACTGAGATGCAGAACTAAAAAACATTAAGAGGAACCGATCTCAAATGGGGAACCCTCCCTTCTCTGGGTGAGGCCAGGAAACAAGAGCTAAAACCTCAAAATCAGAAAATGTTGGGACAGTATGGAAAATAAATTGTCAACAAAAGCACGAGAAAATTGTTTAAATGTTTAAAAACAATGTTCCTCAATGAAAGATTGGAAAGGATTCACACATTTTTGCATATCATTAAATGATTCAAGGAATCTGGAGGAATTTCAGTAAGTAAAGGGCACAAACCTAAACTGAACTCCTGTGATCTCCAATCCCTCAGACTGCACTGCTTCAAGAACCGTCATTATTCAATAGCTGATAAAACCACATGGGCAGGGGATTACTTTTTCAAACCCTTGTCAAGCACTACAATATGGAGTTCCACTGACGCCCAAGTGGACACACCAAAATTCGAGAAAGATCATTCAGCAACAAGTTCAAAAGCCAGGGTTTGTCATGCTATGAGGTTGTGTCAGTGCTGTTGGTAAACGTCATTTACAATTCTGTGATGGCAGCATTAATGCAGAAACATATTGTACATTGAGAGTTTAGAGCAACACATGCTTCCTTCAAGACGACATCTTTTCCAGGAACTAACATACATTTTTCAAGATAATGAAATACATACATATACAAGATAATGCAAAACAAGACAAATCAGAAAAAGTTAAGACTGAAATATGTAAACCCCTTCCAATCTTCCTTTGAGGAACATTGTTTCGCAATATTTCAATAATTTTCTCACACATTTGTTGACAAACTGGAGATCCTCTGCCCATTTTGCTCATCCATGACTCACAATTACAATCACTTCACCTCAACCTTAATTTTTGTTTATCTCATTGCTAGCCCTAAATTGTCCTGTCCCAATTTTTTTGGAATGTGTTGCAGGCCCGAAATGCAAGAAGGGATGTTTATTAACAAATGAAATGAAGTTGAGCAGAAAAAGACATAAAATATCTTGGGTCACAGTCACAGTAAATGTAAGGAACACAGCGGATTATTATTATTGTTTGCAGTTTTCATACCGTCCCAACTTTTTATGCTTTGGGGCTGTAGATGAAAACCTAGGACAGATTTCTGATGTATAATAAGGTGCTTGATAAATGTGTGCAAGCCACTGTGAGTGGGTGTGTTCACCTCACGAAGCTGATCTATAAGTTCCAGCTCCTCTCGGAGCTGTTCCATCTTTCTTCTCATAGTGAACTGAGGATCTACCGGTTCCAGGCATTTGGGTGTTCTCAGGAAAACTGGCAGAAGAAATGCAAGTCAGAAAATGTGTGGCCTTTAAGCTTTCAATACTTAAACAAAAATGTGTCTTGCTTTACTAAAACGCTTTACATCTTGAGGTATCTAACACTTTTTGACACACATGAAGAAATCTACTGACATGTTGAGAATCAGAAGAATCACAGGGGGTGAATATGTGATTTGGAATTAGATCTATGTTTAGTATCATCAAGCCACTTCATGTGTGTCTTCATCCAGTCCCATTTCCACAGATTTATAAAATCAAGCAACTAGCCATGCAGTCTGCCTGTACAACTATTTGCAAAGGAATGTGTCATTCTAAAGAACTGAATTCAAGTCAGTTTGCAAAATTTCTACCCTCCTAGATAACCAATCATGAGTGGTATTACTGCAAAGTGCCACAGCAAATTAGTCACAAAGTGGCAGACCATGTAAAGTTGCAGAGTGGGGTCGCCAGGTCCTGAGATGTATAGTGCATAAAAGTCGCCAACACCATACTGACTCAATAACTGCAGAGTTCCAAACCTCCTCTGGCCTTAACATCAACACAAAAACTGCATCAACAGATGGGATGGTGTAAAGCACACAAACACAGACTCTGGAGCAGTGGAAACGTTCTGTGTGAAGTAAATCACACTTCTGTATCTGCCAATCTGATGCACAAGTCTAGGTTTGGCAAATACCAGCAGAACATTATCTGCTTGACTGTATTGTGTCAAGTTTGGTGAAGGAGGGATACTAATGTGGGGGTATTTTACAGGGGTTGACCTAGGCCCCTTAGCTCCAGTGAAGGGAAATCTTAATGCTTCAGGTTACCAAGCATTGTATCCTTCCATCTTTGTGGGACCACCCTTTTCTGTTCCAGCATGACTGTTCCCCTGTGCACAAAGCAAGGTCCATCAAGGCATTTGTGGAAGTTTGGTGTGGAAGAACTTGACCGACCCACTAAGAGCCCTGACCTCAAACCCATCAAACATGTTCGAGATGAACTAGAACGGAGTGTTCTAGCAAATGTCCTGGCACCCACAATCACTTGATCTGTACCCTATAGCGTGGGTTTTGGTGATAAACTGGCCGAAGAGATGCAACAAGGGCAGAGCAGCCAACCTGTGACCAAAATTTGTGAGAACTCCTTCAGGACTGCTGGAGAAACATTTAAGATGGCTACCTCTGGAAGTTGGCAGAAAGGAAAGCTAGAGTCTGCAATGCTGTCAGCAAAGCAAAAGAGGGCTATTTTGAACTGACTAAAATTAATAGTAATTTTGAATAGATATTTTGAAGATATTTTGAGACACTTCACTTGGTCATTGGAATATTTGATTTATATTACTTTTTGTCACAAGGCCTTTGTAAACATAATATAAAGTGAAGTGTCAACTTTTTAATGATATTTTTCTTTCCATTCCCCTTTTTATTGTTAATCTTATGGCTACGATTAAGTTTGCACAAAGCTATGTGTACTTTCGTGGATCCTGCTGATAACAGTGTGAAGAAGCAAAGTGGGAGGAGTGTGTTAAGGGAGCGTGGAGTAAAGGCTGGGATAAGAGCGACAGAAGACTAAACACAAAATGATAGATGGAAGGAGGGATAAGCTTTACTCTCTCAGGCACTCCGGATGTCTGGTCCATTTAAAGTCAACTGAGCACAGCGACTCTTTCAAAGTACAGCATGAAGACAAGTAACTTTGTTTGTTTATCTGTGCATGTGTGTGTGTGGTTATAGGAATGTGATGTGAGTGACTGCCCTAGAATACACTCAAATAGGGCCACAAACATGAGGGAAAGGTTAACAACTAAAAGAAGTAAAAGGGTACATTATCTTCACATGCAGAGCATTGCCCGTTTGTTTGAGTCCATGGGGTTTCTGACGTTTGTTATCTTTCATTTGTTTCAGATTAAAGTATGTGTAGTGCTACTTTCATTTGACGTTTTTCCCCCCCAAATGAAAGATTAAAAGAAACTTCTGATAACTGAACAATTTACATAAAAATCACTCGCTGGTGAGAGTAAAGACTAACACTAAAACAACCTCACATGCAGGTATGTGCTGCGTCATGTTGTTGGGACAACGTCTGATCATATTAGTCCATTGTCTTCCCAATCTTATATACAGCTTATCCGCATAACAATGGGAACGGTGATCAGTTTCACATGCACATTGACATGGCCATTAATGTGCTTATCGTCAAAGCTGGCAAGATACCCAAACAATGCGCCAGCAAGCCAAGAAGAGAACAACCACTGTCCAAGCATAAACCAGTGTTTTGGGAATAGTGGAACAGTTGACATGCATATTTTCCAAACTCTGTGTCACAGTTGATATGGATTTTTTTTTATCCATTGTGACAGTTGAGGTAGAAAACAACACAATAATAGTTAATGGCTTTTATGAATGGTGACAGGTTGACAATTCTGGAAGCTGAACCCTCAATTTTCATGTCTGTAGTCTTGTATCTTAGCTGCAGACCCACCACTGTCATGTAGTGTTATAATTCTTTTGTTCTTGGTATTGTTGGATAGATGTATGCATATATACAAATTAATATACATTAGAGCATCATGTCGAAGGCATTTATTAAGCATTTCTATAGCAGTTCCATGGGTTAGGTGCATACTGTATATTAGTGGGAAACTACATCAGCAGTAGCTTAGGCCAGGATCACGGGAAACTCGGTGCCTATCCAGCGAAACAGGGCACAAGGCAGGGAAAACCCTAGTCAGGATGCCAATCCATCATATGGCACATACACTCTCTCTCACTCACGCACTCGTGTGCACACACACACACTAAGGGTACTTTAGAAACACCAGCTAACCTAACACGCATGTTTTTGGACTGTTGAAGGAAACCGGAATACCAGGAGTAAACCCACGTAGACACAGAGAGGACATGCAGACTCCACACAGCAATGAACTCCTCTCTGTGTCTGCGTTACTCCTGGTACTCATCAAACCCGGGATCTTCTTGCTGTGAGGCAACAGTGCTACTCAAAGTTGAAATTTACGACTTAAAATATAGATAATACAAATTCAAATGGCCTTCCAGAACCAAATAAGTTTGAGTTCCAGGGTTCCACTGTATATGTTCATTACACCACTGCTAAAAGAACCAATCTAATAGTGCCTAATAGTTTTGCACAGTACTGTAAATGATAATAAATATTAATACGTTATTTGGAAAAGCTTTGTACTTTTGTTAGCCCAGCATGATACTCGTTATTCTGTTGTAAGTGATGCAACACACTGGCAACTGGTCCTAACCAGGATAGCAAAAGAAACACAAGGTCCAGCTGTACAATGGCACAAGATAAGTATATTGGGAGTCAGTATTTTGAGAAATGGATTCATTACAGATGCTCAGTTGTGCTTCCTAAAGTAGTACAACCCAAATCCCAGAGAGATCTGCACCAGAAAAGTGATTCAGTCATGCTACAGCCATTCAGCTTAATTTAAAAAGAGTGATTTGAAAATCGGAGAATATAAAGAACAAGTATGAATATGTAAATGAACACAGACATTAGATGTGCGGAAAAATGTAGGCGCCCCTCTTGGGGGTGAGTTCTACAGTAACGTCAAGAGAAAAAAAAGTCTTACAAGCTAGTCACACTACTGCGGAGAGCTACAGCGTGGGTTGAAGTTTCCTTTGAATTACTTAAAAAAACTGGCAGCGAAATAGCAATTTGTCTGCAAAGCTATAACTGCTTTAAATGGAAGATTACTTGAGCAGTGTGTGATAAAAAACCTGTATGAGATTAGGGCTGTGACAGTATGGATCTTTTTTCTTACCACGGTGAGAACACAACATATCACCAAAGTTCTGTGGTGGGATTACTCTTGGAGGGGCGACCTGAGGGCTCAAGGTTGTGACCCGTTTGGCTTTCTAGCACGAAAACAGTCCATCATGTCCCATATTATGCCATCCTTCACTGTCAGTGAAGTAAGAAAATGGAAGACATACAAGACCATTGATAATCTCCCTCGATCTGGGGCTCCACACAAGATCTCATCCCATGGGGTCAAAATGATCATGAGAACGGGGAGCAAAAATCCCAGAACTACACGGAGGGACCTGATGAATGACCCTGCAAGAAGCTGGGACCAAAGTAACAAAGGCTACCATCAGTAACACACTATGCCAAGAGGGACTCAGATTCCTGCAGTGCCCAGGCATGCCCCCCTGCTTAAGCCGTACATGTCCAGGCCCGTCTGAAGTTTGCCAGAGAGCATATGGATGATCCAGAAGAGGATTGGGAGAATATCATGTGGTCAGATGAAACTTAAATAGGAACTTTTTGGAAAACCTCAACGTGTTACGTTTGGAGGAGGAAGAAGAATGCTGAGTTGCATCCCAAGAACACCATACCTACTGTGTGAAGCATGGGGGTGGAAACATCATGCTTTGGGGCTGTTTTTTTTCTGCAGAGGGGACAGGACGACTGATCCGTGTTAAGGGAAGAATGAACGGGGGTCGGCCATGTATCGTGAGATTTTTAAGCCAAAACCTCCTTCCATCAGTGAGAGCGTAAGTTGCAACGAAGGAGTGGGCTCCGTAAAAAGCATTTTCAAGGGTCCTGGAGTGGCCCTAGCCAGTCTCCAAGAGACCTCAGCCCCATAGAAAATGTGTGGAGGGAGTTTGGAAAGTCCGTGTTGCCCCAAAACATCACTGCTCTAGAGGAGATCTGCATGGAGGAATGGGGCCAAATATGCAGCTTACAGTGGTGTACCAACCTGGTGCATGAAAGACCTTACAGGAAACATTTGACCTCTGTCATTGCCAACAAAGGTTATGTTACAAAGTATTGAGTTGAAACTTTTGTTATTGACCAATACTATTACTTCCCCACCATAATTTACAATTTTAAATTCTTTAAAAAATCCTACAATGTGGATTCCTGGTTTTTTTTCCCTCATTTTGTCTCTCATAGTTGAAGTGTACATATGATTGAAAATGACAGACCTCTCTCATCTTTCTAAGTAGGAGAACTTTGCACAGTCAGTTGGCTTGACTAAAATCTTTTTTTTGCCCCACTAACCACCATCATGAGTTTCTGACGGGTGTTAATTTCTGATAAGTTAACTATTAATGATTCCACACTTTAGTTGTTTTATTAGGAAAAACTTGAGTTCAAAACAGAGTGCTGTCAACGCCTACATGTGTTCTGTTTTTGGTACACCGAGCAGAAGCAGTGACTACTGCACTGTGTGTATAAATACAGTACCAATCAGAACATTGTACACTGTGATCAGAAGAGGATCAGACATTGTGATCAACAAGACTCAGGAAAGCCATGGGATTTAAAAGATGCCTCAATTGATATTAATGGGTCCAAAGCGTGCAAAGAAAAATCCCCATCCCCCACACCATTGCATCCACAGCAGCAGCCCCTGAACCGGTGATACCAGGCAGGATGGCGGCCATTCTCCTGACCCTACCATCTGAATGTCGCAGGGAGAAATCAAGACACATTAATTAGACCAGTAAGCGTTTTAGAATCTTCCTATTAGTCCTATATTCAATTTGATGATCCATTTTTGAATTGTAGCTTCAGCTTTTGTAGCTTAAGACCATAAAATAAATTTTAAATAAAACATTTTTACCCTGTTTTTACTACTTGTGTCAATACTTTAGAGCTCACTGTATAACAAACAAAAAGTCACCTATTAATTAGCATTGATTTGTGTGAGGCTTATGACTAGAAGGAGCAAAACAGTTGGCAGTCATACCACTTTGCAGGCTGCATCCTTCATCTGGACTAACGTTGGGCTGGTGTAAGCAAAGGACAGAGGGTGCCTCTGGAAGTGAGTTTATAATAAAGCCAGTGAGTAGTGAATTGTAGTGGTTAGTTAACAGAGGGAAGCAAACATGAAAAAACTAAAATCACAAAGACACAACACAAAAATGATGAGAATGATAATAGCATTTTTACAACTATAACCTTAACCACTAAATAACAGTATGTATAAAAATCTAGCCAGAAACACTACACTACTTGTGATGCTTATGAAGTCTAATGCCCCACTACAGTTGGCTCTAAATACATATAGAACAGAATGTATGGCTAATTTTAAAAGTCAGCTCTACCCATGTATTAAATGGAGCTGATGATTTAAAAAAACAGATTTAAATACTTTAGTCAAGGCATTGCAAACATTTACACTACGGCCTAGTTCATTAAGCTGCATATGCTCAACTGTTAGTGTTTTAGCTTTTTTGTTCCATTTATAAATATTGTATTTATTAGTGGCTCTTAGCTTTAGTCACACAAAATAATAATGTAGTCAATCTTATCTTGCGTCATAGCGCACAAAGCTCCTCATTTTAATTACACAATATAACATAATGGTGTACTCAGTGTTGGTTTGCTTAAGAGTTGAACATGGTTTCTGAATGTCATTGCACGGTTTACAGTACTTCTCTCCAGTGTTGACAAGTAAAGGAAGGGAGTTTTAGCTGTGCCCACTTTCCTGTGTGAAAGGGCAGACACAGCAGTGCCAGGCTCACCTGATCGTGGCTTCAGGCCGAATGGAGGCAAACACCCCGGGCTCTGGGATTCACTCTGAAATCAATAAGGTTTCAGAATCATGAACAAGTTTACAGAGACATTATAAAAATTACACACACACACACACACACACCCACACACATCACACACACCACAACACACACAGCACACACACAACACACGCACAACCACACACACACACACACACACACACACATCACACACACACACAACACTACATCTACATCACATCACTACACTACCAGGCTCAACACACACCCACACACACCAACACACACACCGAACATTTTTCCTGGACCAACAAGAGTAGGCTTATCTAGCCTTATTAGGTTAAAATAATGTATTCTGACCACAATAAGATTTTGTACAGTGGTATGGAAAGTTGGGGCACCCCTGACTAATTGTCATGATTTTAGTTTATAAATCATTGGTTGTTCAGATCAGCAACTTGAGTTAAATATATCATATAGCAGATGAACACAGTGATATTTGAGAAGTGAAATGAAGTGTATAGGATTTACAGAAAGTGTGCAGTAATTATTCAAACAAAATTAGGCAGGTGCATAAATTTGGGCACCCCAGCAGAAAAATTACATCAATATTTAGTAGATCCTCCTTTTGTAGAAATAACAGCCGCTAAACGCTTCCTACAGCTTCCAGTCTGGATTCTGGTTGAAGGTGCTTTGGACCATTCTTCTTTAGAAACATCTCCAGTTCAGTCAGGTTTGATGGTTTCCGAGCATGGACAGCTCACATTTGTCTAGGGACTGAGATGGCCATTCCAGAATGTTGTACTGGTTCCTCTGCATGAATGCCTTAGTAGATTTTGAGCAGGGTTTTGGGTCGTTGGCCTCGGTGCAACTTTGTCACTGATTCTTGAACATTGTTCTCAAGAATCTGGAGATATTAACTGGAATATGCGATCCTCAACTTTAACAAGATTCCTAGTACCTGCACTGGCCACACAGTCCCGCAGCCTGATGGAACCGCTACCAAATTTTACTGTGGGTAGCAAATGTTTGTCTTGGGATGTGTGCCGCTCCTTGTTATGTCCAAATAACTCAATTTTAGTTTCATCAGTACACAGCACTTTATTCCAAAATGAAGCTGGATTGTCCAAATGTGCTGTAGCACACCTCAAGTGACTGTGGCGTGTCTGCAGAAAAGGCTTCTTCTGCATTACTCTCCCATACAGCCTCTCCTTGTGCAAAGTGTGCTGTATAGTTGAACGATGATTAGTGACACCATCTGCAGCAAGATGAGGTTGTAGGTCTTTGAAGGTGGTCTGTGGCTTGACTATGACTGTTCTCACCATCCTTCGCCTCTGCCTATCTGAGATTCTTCTTGGTCTGCCACTTCGGGAGTTCCTTAACTAGAACTGTGTCTGTGGTCTTCCATTGCGTCACTATGTTCCTCACAGTGGAAACTGACAGCTGAAATCTCTGAGAGAGCTTTTCCCTTTCCCTGAACCATGATGTTGAACAACCTTTGTTTTCGGCCATTTGAGAGTTGTTTTTTTGAGGCTCCCATGTTGCCACTCTTCAGAGAAGATGGCAAAGGATGAGAAAAAACTTGCCACACTTCTCATAGTTTGGATTCACTGTTGTGTAAGTAGATCAAGGGTCCAATGAGCTTACCAAACAAATTTTGTGTTCCAATAATTAGTGCTAAAGGTAATTCAACTGACAAGGGTGCCCAAATTTTATGCACCTGCCTAATTTTGTTTGAATAATTACTGCACACTTTCTGTAAAACCTATAAACTTCATTTCACTTCTCAAATATCACGGTGTTCATCTGCTATATGATATATTTACCTGAAATTGCTGAGCTGGACAACCAATGATTTATAAAGAAAAATCATGAAAATTATCAGGGGTGCCCAAACTTTTTCATACCACTGTATGATTATCATCAGCAAACAGTCCAAGAAAATGCTTAATAAGTGAAACAATGCTACTATAAGTGTGTGACTCGATAAGATGATAATTTGTTACAGTCATGAATATCTGAATTTGGAGGAAAAGGACGTCACTCACATTCTCCACTCGATCTGTTCGATCATCATCTTTTTTCTCCGGACTGGTTGGCTCACTCTATATGGGAGACAAAGAACAGTGGCGGTCACCAGAGTAGTCAGCCCTCTGTCTTCATGAGCAGGTTGTGGAGCAAACCTTGCTTTTGACCACATACAGTAGTGTTCAAAAGTCTTAGGCCACCATTAGATTTGTTGTTTTAGCAATAGCATAATGACCACATATACTGTTTCATTTGGATTTGTCAATCCATAATGCCCTTCTGCACGGATCTCATTCCAGTCTTTGTGAGCATACCTTAGATTTTTCACACTGCTCCATTTCCAAAAACACCATTCTTGATCAAGCTTCTTCGTACTCTAGAAGGGTCAACTTGGCATCCCAATGAAGCTGCCAGATGCTACTACTGCAATGTGAGGGTAGGTTACACTAAATATTTGTGACTGTAGAAGCCGTTTTTCAGTTGTTATTTTTCAGTTTTTTAATGCTGTGTACAAATTTCCAGTATTTTCTGGTTGTATTATAAGAAAGAGCCTCAGAAATAATTCTTATAATTAATATGGTCATCATACCATTGCTAAAACAACATTATAGCTAATCTATTATACTCAGAACAGCCCTTTTGCACAGTACTGTACGTTGACATTTAGCATTTAGTGAAGTACAATTATAACAACACTGTCATTAAAGAAGCACAACCAGGCTTTGCTCTCAGCCTCAACTACTATGTTCCTGCCCTAGATTATGTGTTCTTGTTGTCCTCTCTTCACACAGCCCGCCCTGTCTTGTCGACCTTCTCAGAGTTCATACACATTTACAGCATTTAGCAGATGTCTTTATCCAGAGTGCTGAAGTGCTTTGGATTTTTCTTAGTAGATATTACCTCATGCTAACAAAGACCAAGAGTATAGCCAGAAAGAGCACAACAGCCCAAGAACAACATCTAAAATAAAACCCCGTTAGAAGTTCAAATAGATAAATTCAAGATTTATTACTGTAATAAACGTGTGAGTGCAGCAGATAAGTGTAGCAAAGAAACCAGCCTGGGAACAGCAAGTGGCCCTTGTTTCAAATTGAAACTGACAATGTTTGTTGATTCAGTAATTAACAATAACAACAACAAAATACAATTGTAATTTCTATTAGTCAGAAGGTCTTGGATTGGAAAGCAGGTTTGGACACACTTTCCCAAACAGAATTTCAGGAAGTTTAACTCCAAGACGTTAGCTGCTGCATTGGGACATGTCATGTTTTACAGAAAATGTTGCTTTGCAGAGCTAAAGTCAGATGTTAGGTAAAAAAAAGTCTGATTAAT
This sequence comes from Ancistrus triradiatus, assembly GCA_025084515.1. Lineage (NCBI taxonomy): Eukaryota > Metazoa > Chordata > Actinopteri > Siluriformes > Loricariidae > Ancistrus > Ancistrus triradiatus. The sequence goes on from JAJAGP010004629.1 coordinate 37,877, forward strand.
CACAGAGACTACTTGAACTCTATTGTGTACCAATTCAACAATGTTTAGTCTGGTAGCATGTGGTTTGTGACAGAGCCAAGTCCACTTACATGCTGTATGTCTGTGTTTAAAATGAATCATCTGACTGATCTTGTGCCACACAGATAAAAACCTCTGATCCAGAATACAGTTTGTGGATTACCTCTTGAGCCACGTGGCAGGCATACTGCTGGTATGTGAGCTGGGCCTCCAGCCGAGCCCGTTTAAGTATGTAATGTCTCTTCCTCTGGAACTCCCAGCCTTCGTCTGGACCATCCTTCAATGACAATGACACCTCACAACTCCTAACAACTACGCTGCATTAGAATGTCTAACAACTACACTTCAACTAGCAGAACACGCCACAGAACGAACCACCACACAACAATCGGTCACAGCCAGAAATCGGACAACAACCAGCAAACAGAAACACAAGACAGTACAGAAGCAGCATCATGGCCGAAAGCTTCTGAGATACAAACAGGCTGGTTTAAAAAGTCCACTATCAAGTCCAGTTTTTATTTAATCAGTAAAAAATCGTAATAAATAAATAAATAAAACAATTCCATCAAAAGTTAAATGTAACATAAACTGAGGGGTTTAACGAGTTTCAAATCATTAAACACAAATGATTGAAAAATCATCGAATTGAATTTAGTGAGTAATGGATTGAAAGTGAAAAGTAATGGGCAAAAACACTTACTTTATTGGTTAACTCAAGGCGCTAGCATAGCTGCTAAGCTAACTGTAGCCTGTGTTCTGGGATGATTTCCGTTCCTGATTTCCTTTCAGTTTCCTTTCACTTATTACTAACCTTTCTAGGACCCATGGAGATTTATTTGCACCAAGACTACAGTACTGTAGATGTAAAAATAAAGAAAAACACAATAAACACGGCAGATTGTGTACCGAATCATGAATTGTTAATCAAGTTGCAGCTGAAACGTTGAGCAGCTCGACTCATACAAGTTTAAGCAAGTGCACCGAGTACCAAGCAAATGACGAGAACCGAGACAAATTTTTTCTAGTCAAAATGCGTCGTGGGAATTCAAGGTGTTCCAAGGTGAATATAGCTACCACTGTATTCCGCATTCCATAATTCAGCCTTCTTGTCATATTATTGATTGTTAAAACACAAAAAACAAAGATTTCTTCCAAATAGGTGACTCGGTTTCCACTGCACCTCACCACAACGTTAATGATAAACAGTTTGCAATCACTCTTGCACACATTGTGACAGTTGCATTCACTTCATAATTACTGTGTTTTGTAGCAGAACACTGGGATGTTGGCTTTACAAAACATTTTTCTAACAAAAATAAAACTTTGTTTAGGATAAAAAATTTGCATGGACAAATAGAATTATGTACATTTGTCTAAGAAGCAAATTTCTGTTAACAGACTAGTCAAGATTTTGCGGTGTGTGTCCCATACATTGACTTACTTAATATCAACATTGTCTACCACACAGTGACTTTGTAATTACAGTGGTAATTAATTCATTCCAGAAAGCTTGCCAAGTTCTGAAAACGACGAGTACCAAGCTAATTTTTCTTTTACTTTCACTATTTAAAATCTTATTTCACTGTAAAGCTGCATGTTTCATTCAACCCATCCTCGGGATCTCTCTCACTCGCTCTTACACACACACACACACACACACAATTATGCAATGAGAAACTGTCTTTTGTGTGACAGTGCATGATATTTCCTGTTGTATTTAAGATGCAAGCAGTATTTTCTGAAGCAGGGAATAAGACGACTGCACCAACTTGTGGCAAGCTGTAACAAACGGCTGCATCTAGCGTTCTTTAGAAAATTTTCTGCATAAATATGACCTAAAACATCATCAGATTTTTCACACAAGTCCTAAAAGTAGATAAAGAGAACCCAGTTAAACAAATGAGAACAAAATATTTATACTTGGACATTTATTTATTGAGGAAAATGATCCAATATTACAAAGTAGTGAGTGGCAAAAGTATGTGACCCTTTGCTTTCAGTATCTGGTGTGACCCCCCCTGTGCAGCAATAACTACAACTAAACGTTTCCTGTAACTGTTGATCAGTCCTGCACACTGGCTTGGAGGAATTTTAGCCCATTCCTCCGTACAGAACAGCTTCAGCTCTGGGATGTTGGTGTGTTTCTTCACATTAGCTGCTCGCTTCAGGTCCTTCCACAACATTTCGATTAGATTAAGGTCAGGACTTTGACTTGGCCATTCCAAAACATGAACTTAATTCTTCTTTAACCATTCTTTGGTAGAATGGCTTGTGTGCTTAGGGTCGTTGTCTTGCTGCATGACCCACCTTCTCTTGAGATTCAGTTCATGGACAGATGTCCTGACATTTTCCTTTAGAATTCTCTGATCTTATTCAGAATTCATTGTTCCATCAATGATGGCAAGCCGTCCTGCCCAGATGCAGCAAACAGGCCCAAACCATGATACTACCACCACCATGTTTCACAGATGGGATAAGGTTCGTATGCTGGCTTTCAAGTATAATATTTTTGTCTCATTTGTGTAACTGGGTTCTGTTTATCTACTTTTAGGACTTGTGTGAAAATCTGATGATGTTTTAGGTCATATTTATGCAGAAATACAAAAAATTCTAAAGGGTTCACAAACTTTCAAGTACCACTGTAACTGACTACTGCATTACAAAGACAGGTTTTTTTTACTGTACTTGTTTCTCCCCCAGTTTTCTGCAAAATGAACCTAATTCACAAACAGAAACAAGTCTGCAACTGACCTGCGATCCACTTATGGTTCTTGTTCTGTGGAGTGCAGATCCAGCACAAGTAATTCACCTGAGTGGTAAGACCTGCTCATCACCATCATCTCAGTGCTAACAAAGAGTGCAATGGCATCCAAACACTGCTCAGCAATCAGTCCGCTGCGTAATAAAACTGCATCATAAAACTTTATGCACTAGGGCTAGAATTCTCCAGGGCCAAAGACACAAGAGAAAATGCTTGTTTGATTCTTTGTGGAAAAGGATTCGACTGCAACAGTGTAATGGTGCAAAAACAAAAACTTGAAGACCAAAGAAGATCAATGCTGACTGTCATGAACTTTCCTCCACAGTCACCTGACCCAGACCCCATCTCACATTTATGGGGGCACAAGACAGAGAAAGCCAAGCATGCAATAACATCACAAGAAGCTCTTTAGAATTTTGTGAAATCAGGAATATCTGTGAAGTCATGCTGTCATTACAGCAAAAGGGGGAACACACGACATAGTCATCAAAACGAAAATTTCATATTATTAAAAATATTTCATATTTTTCTCAAACTGAAGCTAAAAATTTGTCATCACTGGATCTTCCAGCCGAATAATGGTCCAAAACATTAGTACAAATAAACAAAAAATTATTTAGTGAACATTACGTTAATCTTCTGCATGGCCATCTCAGTCTCCTGATCTAAATCCCATAGAAAACCATAGAAATCCCATAGAGCTTCTGTTTAAGCTATTGCTATAAACTTACTAATTAGATAACTTAGTTAAATTCTTACATGTATTATCTAAGCCGCCTAAGGAGGATGGATGTTGTTAGAGTCTTGGTCCACCCTTCTTCCTTATAAATTTTAAAGAGTTTTTTCCTTGCCACTGTAGCCCTAGGCTTGCTCAATTTGGGATTAGATTTAATAGAAGATAACTGAAGATGCTGATTGGAAAGCTGCTTTGAGACAATGTAAAAAGGACTACAGATAAATCTGACTTTGATTTGTGTTAAAAATAATTTCTTGATGGATTTTGTTTCTCAGGCTAAATTTACTTCCATTAAAGCTTGTATTGGTGGCACTGTTGCCTCACAGCTCCGAGATCCCCGGTTCAATCCTGACCCTGGGCTCTGCCTGTGTGGAGCTTGCATGTTCTTGCCGTGTTCGCGTGGGTTTTCTCAGGTGCTCCGGTTTTCAAAGTGCTCCTTAGTGTGTGAGTGTGTGCATGTGCCCTACGATGGATTGGCACCGTCTAGGGTTGTCCCTGCCTTGCGTCCTGTGCTGCCGGCTAGGCACCGGCTCTCCCACAAACCTGACCAGAATAAGCGGATAAGGCAAAGAATGAATGAGTAAAGCTTGTATTTTTCTATTTTTGTTCAGTCTAAGATTAAGTTAACGGACCAGAGGTCAATTTCTTATAACTCTTTTCACTCCTGTCATGTGGGGGTTGTTCTGGAATACTGTGTATGCACAGATGGCACGTTAGTCCTTCAGAAACGACACCTGACTTGGTCATACGGCACCACTCAAGCAAGGGTCCCAGCGGTGGTGGACCAGCTAATAGTCTAGCACCTGCATCACCTGGAACATGTAATCATTTACCGTAATAAAAACAGCTAATAGTGGACTTTTGGACACCACTATCTATGAACAACATATAAACCCAAGCATCGCAAGCAGAAACCAACACTGACATGACCATTAGGCAGTACGCACAGCATGGACCTCTGTCAGGACAGACAAGATAAACATCACTTACAAGGACAGAAATTTGAGCAAAGCAAACACAGGAGTACACACAAAACCCAGACACTACCATTACTGGTGGAGGCTACTGAAATCTGAGCGCTCTGTTGGTCACTGGGTAAAATCCAGTCTAAAATCTAGTTTGGGAAAAAACGTTAGAAACCTAAAGATCCTTTACTGCCTCTCCACTCATAAGAGAAAAGACCTCGAGACAAAGCTACAAAATTGACAAGTACATGAGGCAGGAAGCTGTTAATAATAACTGGCTTTCCTATTGGCTTTGAAACCACAATGTTCCTTTGGCAGAAGCCTGACTAGGTAGAGAGTACATCGTGCAGCATTCCTGTTCCTAAAATAAAGCCTGTCCTCTTTAGTCGGCCATATATGGACATAAGATTTTGCATTTTGGACAAATGTGTCATTGTGAGATTGCAAGAAAGCATGAATAGAAAATATAACAGAGCCTAAAACACAATATATCAAGGTATATACCTTGATAGCGAAGGTTAATTAGTTAGCTACTGTTAGCTTTATTTACAGTACATCTTCATTGCTTTGGACAAATTCTCAAAATGGACATAGTACTTCTCATAACCACATATGTAAACTTGAATCCTCAAGTCACTTTCAAACAGCAGAACATCATCTTTGTTTTTATTCATTTACAAATGTAGTGTGGGTTCTTATAGAATTAGGTATATTGACGTATTAGTCCATATTGCATTAGTTATTGTATTCCATTTCTCCAAAAACCAGTTGTAGTACCGTATTTTCCGGACCATAAAGCGCACCGGATTATAAGACGCCATATCAGTGATCGACTGCTAACGGGTATATTTTCATACATAAAGTGCACCGGGTTATAAGACGCTATAACAACGATCGGCTGCTAACGGGTATATTTTCATACATAAAGCGCACCGGGTTATAAGGCGCATGAAATGAAACAAAACTCTTAAGTTCCGTCGGAAGCTCAGTTTGGTCTTTACCTGGCGCAGGGCGTCTTCTTGCTTCCTCCACTTCCGTATCACTGATTCGTTAATGTTGAATTCTCTCGCAGCTGCTCTATGACCATGTTGTACTGCGTGACTGATAGCGTTGGGTTTGAAATCCGCTTCGAAAATGAATGAATGAATGCACGTACCCTAATGCTGAAGCACATACCGTATTACTCCGTGATGCTGCGCACTATGGTTACCGTAAGCTTCGTAACTTACCAAGGCCGTGCTAAAACATTTTGACAGATTTATGAGCGCCGTGTACCATCTACAATCGGTTCTAGGTCAGAAAGCACAACCAGAATTAATTCATACATTAGACGCACCGCATTTAAAGGCGCACTGTCGATTTTTGAGAAAATTAAAGGATTTTAAGTGCGCCTTATGGTCCGAAAAATACGGTAGTAATGTTGTCAAAATAAATTATGCACTTCTTATTTGTATGTTCTGCTCAGCAAAACAATCAGACATGCATAGATGTTAATCCAGTGGACAGAATTGTTCCTTCAATCAGGAAGTACAGGGAAATAGTTAAACATAGTGGGTTTACTTGAATGATAACATTCGAAACTGCTAGTGAGGTGAATCCTGAACTTCATTTATAAAAGGGAATGTGCAACCTACAAACCAATCTGCCCCTCATCGATGTTTTCAATAATCCAGTGTTAATTTTGGTGGTCGATTGTGATTTAGTCTTACTGCTTTGACTAAAATGTATATTTTAATAAAATTTCATATTTTAGTCATTTCATTATTGACAAAACTAAAATTTTTAGGTATTACTCTTTTAGAGCTTATGACTAACAGCAGTTTTGCAGGCAGTATGTTACAGCACCACGTGTTTAAAACCATGTGCCCTGTAGGCCTCTTGTTGAAAGAACAGACTTTGAGGAAAGCTGTAGTCTACAGCATGTAAAGTCTAGGGTGCGATTTGGGACTAGGCTATGGTAACCTAAAGGAGAATGCAAATGCTAAAAGTGGAAGTGCACCGATTGAGAATGCACTGATTTATATTGTGCTGATGAACTTAACGTGCAAAAATAAATAAATAAATAACAATAAAAAACATTAGGGGCTTTGCTACAAGCATTAGGGGCTTACGCCCCATAAGCCACATCATATTCACTGATTTGTCTTAACGACTGATTCGAAGATTATTTTTTGGTGGCATTCAATAGTTGGCTAACAAAAGGTTCATTGATCAATCAATTCATTTTGCTGGTTATCCAAATTACCGTGCTGCAGTAATTAGTGTATGTATTGAGAAAGCAGTTGAGAGGGAATGGGCATTATCTTCATTTAATGTTGTATCAGTTGCAGTGGCTATTTCACAAAAAAACACTGTTCACATACATTCCCACCGGGCCAATTTAGCATAATCTATCGACCTAATACATGTGTTTGGACTGTGGGAGGAAACCAGAGCAGTTGGATTAACCCTACGTGGACACAGGGAGGACATGCAGACTCCACACAGGAGGAGCCCGAGGTCCAAGCAGCTGAGACAACTTCAAGACTGGTTTAGAGAAATTGTCCAAAGCAACACAGAATAACTGTGAATAACCTTCATATGTTCTAAAAGTACGAGCCTAGTACAGTCTTACAAGTAAAACAAATGTCACACGCAGTGGTACAGAATAAGCAATTATAATGATCCGGATATTTCATATATTCGTATCATTATATAGCCATGCGTTTTACAAATGATACACACGACATACGCGCCCAAGAAATACCTTACCTTAGGTGTAGTCTGCCCATCATCACTCTCCTGGCCACTGAGAGGAATGACAGAATAAAGCGAAAGTAAGCAAAACTTTCCAGGCCTGTTGCTATTATTACGCTCATTGTCTGACTTCTAAAGATCAACACACGTCTCTGATTTTATTTATATTAAGGACTAAGTGAATTTGGCCTTTGTCTAATTATTATTAGCACAGTGAAACACCTAAAGTAAAATATAAATGGAAAAAATCTTCAGTAACATTTTGTTCAAAAGAAGTTTAAGGGTGTCAGTAATAGTGACAATGTTATGTACAACAATTTCTTTTTCTAAGTGTTTTAATTACAAATAAAACAAAAACTTTGAGCTAAAACTCAAATGAAGGAAAGCGAGTGTGTGAGTGTGTGCGCATCTTGTGACTTACTTTAGAGAGTCATCCACTGTGACCATTTCAACTGGGTACAGTTTAATCCCAGACAAATCAGTTGAGCTCATTTTCACCCTAACATACAAGCAATAAACACAAACAAACACTGGCTCTGACACTGGATCTCATTTTATTGCATGAAAAATATAATCAATCCAAACCCCAGAATAATGCATGTCCTTATGCAAAAGTTTGGGCACCACTGGTCAAATGACATTTTGTAGATTTGAATGAATCATTAACATGTCAGTTAGGTTCTGAGAAAACACGTGTATCATAGAAAAAGATGCCCAAACTTTTGCACATGACTTTTGAACTCATTCATTAATTTTCATACCCTCTTAACCCAAATGAAAGCGCTGGGTGCAACCAGAAACCAACTGCAGAGTGGATGCTGACCCACTACAAGGTAAATGCACTGGCATACAGTGTGGCAAAAAAAGTATTTAGTCAGCCACAGATTGTGCA
>JAJAGP010004630.1:0-15478 GCA_025084515.1 Ancistrus triradiatus
CTTTTGTATGAATGCTATTTGAATGAATTGCTGAGACTGCGCTTGAACATAACCTGAAAGTGTTATCTTTTTTATTGTCTGTTTTTAGCTGCAGCCCGCCAACAACATAAAGGTTTGACCCTGATGACCTTTGCAGATGTTGTCATGAAGTGGCTGCGCTATGCACCCGAAAGAGAAGGTGGCATTCCCAGGAAAAAAATTTAACTGCTTAAGGTTTTGTTGATTGGTTTTGCAACTGAAATTCTGGACCACACCAAAGTTTTGTTTTGTTACATTATATAATGTAATTACATATATACTTTTTTTTGTTAGTTTTTGTTAGTAAAATAAAGAAATGTAACTGAACTCAATTGTGTTTTGATTTTTATTTTGTGGAGGAAGGGGTATTTTTATTTTATTTATTATATTTTTTATAACATTTAAGGTAAATAAACTTAAAAAATAAACTTGCAATTAATTTTATGGCATTTAACTTTTGATTGAAAAAGAGTTGATTTTTTGTTGGCCTTGGTTGTTTATTCAATATTTATTCAATGTCGGACATAACAGGCAGCTTCAATATTGAATCAACATCAGAAAACAATGTTGATTCAATGATTATTCCTGATGGAAATTCAATGTTGAATGAGAGTTGATTTTGTGTTGGCCTTGGTTATTTATTCAACATTTATTCAATGTCGGACATAACGAGCAGTTTCAATGCTGAATCAACATTAGAAATTAATGTTGATTCAATGATTATTCCTGATGGAAATTCAATGTTGAATCAATGTCATTTTGCTATCTGGGGCACCAACATCAGTAGGAAGATGCTACAACTTATCATCCAATTGTGAAAGTATCTCCAAATTCTGCAGTTTACTCACCATTACTGACCCAACACTCAAGCCGTCATCATCCTCTGGGACTTCTGTTCCCGCTATTCCAGTAACTAGTGTAGGTTTGCTTTTCACTACAGCTGTCTCGGACATTTCAGGACAAACCACACAGTCATGCTCACAATGTTTTAACATATTGACGTGACATAATCGGGTTTTCTGTCTATGATCAGCAGTGGAAATCACATAATTCACATCGCTCAACCTTTTGTAGACTTTATACGGCTCCGCAAACTGTTGGCACAATGGTGAACCAAGCACTAGCACTTCATCACCTGCCTTCCATCAAACTGTTCTTTCATAGCAGTTTGGGCTGAAGCCAGAGACTCTTGTCTCTGTCGAAACTTATTCACATAATCAATCCAATACATGTTTCCACACCTGGGTTTTGCAACAACTGATCTTTCAGCAACTTCAACGGACCTTGTACTGTGTGAGCAAAGACTAGTTGGGCAGGACTAAATCCAGTTGATTCCTGCATTAGATTATACACAAAACGTTCGCAATCACGCTTTTAACGTCTGATGGAATCGCTCAAGAGCTCCTTGAGATTCCGGATGGAATGCAGAGGACGTATGGTGTTGTACACCCAATTGCTGAAAAACTTGGGAAAATAACTTGGCAGTAAAATTTGTGCCTTGATCCATCTGGAACTCAGGAAAGCAAGTCGACATACACATCACTGTTAACAAAAAATGGTTTCCACTCTTCGTTTTAGGAAGAGGACCAACAAAGTCTAGTAATAAGTGCTCAAACCGCTCACCAACTGCAGGTATCGGATTCAGTGGGGCAGGTGGAATTTTCTGATTAGGTTTCCTCGCTATCTGACATGTATGACATGATTTACAATAGTTCACTACGTCAACTTTCATACCTGGCCAAAAAAGTTTTGCAAAATATGCTGGTCTGTTTTATTTACTCCCAAATATCCTGCCATTATATGATCATGTGCCAGATTTAACACATACCGTCTAAACAGCTCTGGTACCACAATCTGGAATACACTATCCCATTCATTAGAAGGGAGAGACTGCACCCACTTCCGCATCAACACTCCATCATGGACATAATATGCCATGGAAGTCATGAATCTGCTCTGGTTTCACCACAGTCAACCAGCATTTTACGAGAGAACTCCTCTTTGAGCCACATTCAGCTCATCGTGGTTTACTGGAAGTAACAGAGTAACATGATCCATCTCAGGTAATCCCACCTGATCAACATCACTCACCTCCAGGTTCGAACCCATGGCAGCTGCATCCTCCTTGATGTCATCAAATAAGTCCAACACATCCAAGTCATCCTCACTACATTTCAAATGAGTGGTCTCACACACACAGGAAAAAACAGCAGGAAACTCTTGTTGTAGTTCATCCTCAGCCCCAACAAAATGTTCTGTTATCACCTCAGGAACAGGGAAGACTTTTCCACCTGCCAAGTTATTACCCAGAACAACGTCCACTCCGTCAACTGGTAACTCAGAACATACTGCCATCAGTACTCGACCATTCACTAAATCTGAGTTGAAACAAACAGTGTAAGGGTACACTCACTGGACTCCATTAAATGCCACACACAATTACATAAGAGCCACAAAATGTGTCGTCCCCAAATGGTAATACATCCCAACGAACAAAAGATTGCTGACCCTACCCAGACAACTCCATCTAAAACAAATGGTGAGAGCACATCTACACCAAAATTACACTGAAAAGCAGTCTCTGAACTTGCCTCAGGCACCGTCATTAATGCACATTTTTAGGCTTCTCTTTCTTATTCCATGCATCACAGTTAGCAATCACATGCCCAACCTGTGTACAATAGAAACATTTAGTAGTTTCCATAAGAGGTGCATGTGACTCACTCACTGACTTTGATGAGGGTTACTACAGTCATACCTGCAGCTTTCAGTGAAGGAAAGACTGAGTTAACACATACTCATCATTAAATGTTGCTGCCTCAGCCAACGTCATCACCTTTCTTTCATTTAAAAATACAACCACAGCCTCCAACACAATTTAAATACTCCAAAAAAACAGTTCCTTAAGCTGACTCAAAGATGTTACCTTCAATGCTGCACACCATTTCTCAAACAAAACCGATTTTTCACGTACAAACTCAACAAAAGTTTGTTCCACAGACTTTCAGCACGCCCGAAATCTTTGCCTATATGCCTCAGGTATCAGTTCATAAGCTCCGAGAACAGCAGTCTTAACCACCTAATAGTCAAAAGCTTGTTCTACAGTTAAAGATGAGCATACCTCTTGCACTTTACCAACAAACTTACACTGAAGCAGTAAAGACTACATATCTTTAGACCAGTGCAATGTAGCTGCTACTTGCTCAAACACTGTAAAGTAAGTATTGACTTCCGATTCTCGAAATGGAGGTACTAAAGAAATATACTTACCAATATCAAACTCGGTGGAGAATACAGTAGGTTGCTTTTCAGGTACCTTCCTGCTTGCTTTTAATTCTAGTGCACAAAACTCTTATTACTTGTGTTTCATGCTCTTGTTGTTTAATCGCAAGTTCTAGCTCTTTTAGATTTATAGCCAAGTTTAGATCCACGTTACTAAAACAAGTATGCTCAGATGGCAGTGCATCAGCATTGGTAGTGGATACTGTTTCCAGTAAATCACCCACTACCTCAGCACCAGATAACCAACTAAGGGTACATCTAGAAACCTCCCCTACCCCAGGAGATTCCGGCAACCTTTTCTCTTCCTGCAGCTTTTTAAGTAAACACTCCCTTATGTCAGCCTTTCTAGCTGCCTGATGTACAGGGATATTATAAAACTCAGCTACCAGCAACAAGTCAGACGTTCTACACTTCTTTAAGGTCTCTACAGAAGGAGCCAACACAAACTTCTCCATATCAAAGTCCATAGCTACACTCATGCACAATAGTTGACACCAAACTGTGAGCTCACTCACTTACACACAATTCCTCAGCAGGTCCACCAACCACTAAACCTCCAAGTACTACAGATAGCCAACACTAATTGAAAATTAAGACCAGTAAGCATACCACTAATTAACTCACTTGTTAACAGGCTCTTAATCTCACACACACGACCAGTCCACAGTGGCCTTAACACTAAATCTGTGTAAATTGTCAGTAAGAGTGACTCTTAATCTATTTCTTATTTTACTAACAAATATAATTATACTGACACAATACATATGAAACACTGAAGATACCCAGGGTGCTTTGTAACTACTGAGTAGGGCTGTAAACCAAAAAAGTATAAACTTTACCTTCATAATCAGGTATAATGCAGTTACATAAGTATATGCAGGTGATAGGCTTTAGGTGTAATCATTCCTTCTCAGTGACTGAGCTTGGTATTTCAAATTTAGAAAACCACAAAACCTTCATTAACTGCATTATAAAACAGGGAAAGGTTAAACAAAAGAATATATATTATTAGCAGTATAAAGTTAAAGAGTTACTGGGGCACAAATAGGGCCTATTCAACTAAAAGTAGAAGAGACAATAACTTAGGTTCACACAGAGCCTTTCAGCAGTTGCTTTAATGAACAAAAATACAAGTGCAATGCAAACTGGACCCACCACAATACTCATAATAGTCACTTGATACTGAAATCAACAGGAGAGAGTGAAACCAATAGGGGGAATTTCAGTGCATTCAAAGTATCAGAAGGGCCTAGTACTAAGTAAGAAACCCCGCATACCAGTGTACTTTGTGTCAGTAAGCTAATAATGACATCTAAAGTACTGTAGATCAGCTTCTATTGCAAATCAGTAAATTGCTCTAATTACAAATCATGCAGGAGTCTTCTTGTCCATATCTTTTTTCTACTTGCTTGACTTCAACAGTTTGTATCCAGTTATCATTTGCTTTGAATAATTAATTGGTTAAAACAGAACCACACTACATAAAGACATAATCAAAAGCACACAAAATGCCTACTGAACGCATTAAAACTCACTATGATTCAACAAAAAGGCTTCAAACAAACATAGCAACCGCACACTGGCCATTTGATTGTTAAACTAAATAAATACACACAAAAATGAACTTCAAAACAATTTAACTAGGTGTCTCTGAACCACATTCAGTTAATACATCCTTATTCAGTTTTTCACTGATTATTAAAGTACAAATAATTGTTTCAGGTCCAACATAGACATAGTATACACCATTACGTGTAATAACAGCATTGAGAATATAGGCTGGAGACTTGTGGATTAACATTTATAGACCAATATCCAATACAGTAGTGCTCAAAAATAAAATAACACAAAAAAGAAAAAAGTGTAGACAATTGCATTCTTCAGTAGCCTACATATGGGGTCTTGTTGTATTACTGAAGTACAGTCAAAGCATTGCACACATAATTCAGTTATATTTAGCTAAACAGTCAAGAGTTTCCTCAGTCAGGTCTTGCATTGTTTCAAAATCACACAGGAAATGAAGCAAGCACAAAGAAAAGCAGTATTGGACTACTGTCTGACCATGTCCAGTCAAATGTATGCAAACACTGACAAATGTGAACATCAAATAAATAAATGCAACATTGTGCTTCTTACCCTTGGATCTGAGAGAAAGGAGATCTGGAGTTTGGACCCTTCTGTATACACTCAACTAAAGACCATTATGAGTGGTTATGATCAGGATATGAACATACATACATACATACATGCATGCATGCATGCATGCGCAAACAGTTCAAGTGCTCAAACCATATTAAAATAAATATAAAGTTTCAAACATGATGAAAGAATGTGTACATACAGAATGATAAGTGCTTAAATTGAGTTAACATGTGCCATTATGTCACAAAACTGCAATAAATAATATTTGGAAATAATATTTGGTACGGTAAAGCAAAAGTAAGTTACAATATGAATTAGCTGACCCCCTGTTCAACACTGGGACAGAAACTGTTAATACATCACACTTTTCTTTTTCAGTTGAAGAGACAAAATGATAAAGAAACAGAGGTATGCCCATCTGACGTCTGCTACTTCCTGTTGAGTGGAGCTATGCAAAATGTTTTTTCTGCTTGAAGTATGAATCAAACCTGTGCTGGGCATAATCCTAAAAATAAACATATTCAAAACACACTTCAGTTAACATAACGTACAGTGCATCCGGAAAGTATTCACAGCGCTTCACTTTTTCCACATTTTGTTACGTTACAGCCTTATTCCAAATTGTATTAAATTGATCTCTTTCCTCACAATTCTACACAAAATACCCCATTATGACCATGTGAAAAACGTTTTCTTGAGAGTTCTGAAAATGTATTAAAAATAAAAAACTAAGAAATCACATTTACGTAAGTATTCACAGCCTTCGCCATGAAGCTCAAAATTGAGCTCAAGTGCATCCTGTTTCCACTGATCATCCTTGAGATGTTTCTACAGCTTAAATGGAGTCCACCTGTGGTAAATCTAGTTGATTGGAAATTATTTGGATAGGCACACACCTGTCTATATAAGGTCCCACAGTTGACTGCATGTCAAAGCGCAAACACCAAGCATGAAGTCAAAGAAATTCTCTGTAGACCTACGAGACAAAATTGTCTCGAGGCACAAATCTGGGGAAGAATACAGAAAAATTTCTGCTGCTTTGAAGGTCCCAATGAGCACAGTGGCCTCCATCATTCGTAAATGGAAGAAGTTTGGAACCACCAGGACTCTCCCTAGAGCTGGCCGGCCATCTAAATTGAGCGATCGGGGGAGAAGGGCCTTGGTCAGGGAGGTGACCAAGAACCCGATGGTCACTCTGTCAGAGCTCCAGCGTTCCTCCGTGGAGAGAAGAGAACCTTGCAGAATGACAACCATCTCTGCAGCAATCCACCAATCAGGCCTGTATGGCAGGGTGGCCAGGCGAAAGCCACTCCTTAGTAAAAGGCACAAGGTAGCCCGTCTGGAATTTGCCATAAGGCACCTGAAGGACTCTCAGACCATCAGAAACAAAATTCTCTGGTCTGATGAGACAAAGATTGAACTCTTTGGTGTGAATGCCAGGCGTCATGTTTGGAGAAAATCAGGCACTGCTCATCACGAGGCCAATACCATCCCTACAGTCAAGCATGGTGGTGGCAGCATCATGCTATGGGGATGTTTTTCAGCAGCAGGAACTGGCAGACTAGTCAGGATAGAGGGAAAGATGAATGCAGCAATGTACAGAGACATCCTGGATGAAAACCTGCTCCAGAGCGCTCTTGACCTCAGACTGGGGTGACAGTTCATTTTTCAGCAGGAAAACGACCCGAAGCGCACAGCCAAGATCTCAAAGGAGTGGCTTCAGGACCACTCTGTGAATGTCCTGGAGTGGCCCAGCCAGAGCCCAGACTTGAATCCGACTGAACATCTCTGGAGAGATCTGAAAATGGCTGTACACAGACGTCTCCCATCCAACCTGATGGAGCTTCAGAGGTACTGCAAAGAAGAATGGGCAAAACTGCTAAAATAGGTGTGCCAAGCTTGTGGCATCATATTCAAAAAGGACTTTGAGGCTGTAGTTGCTGCCGAAGTTGGTTCTACAAAGTATTAAGCAATGGCTGTGAATCTTATGTAAATATGATTTCTTTGTTTTTTAATTTTAATAAATTTTCAAACTCTGATAAGGGAGAGATGGGGAGGGGGCGAGGAGGGGAGGTTAAGGGCAGTGGGGGTCGGGGGGTGTGGGAAAAGGGTGAGAGAGAAGGGATTAGTAGAACGAGGAAGGGTGTATGTGAGTTTGTTTGTCTGTTCTGGTTGCCTTGCGTATGAGATAGGGGGGCTTTTTTCCGTGAAGACCTTTTTCCTTTGGGCTTTGTGATAGCTTCTTTTTGTGCTTGTGTATTGTTAGCGGAGTGGGGATCGTTTCCGGTTGTATGGGAAAACTGCCTAAAGATAGGTGTGCCAAGCTTGTGGCATCATATTCAAAAAGACTTGAGGCTGTAGTTGCTGCCAAAGGTGGTTCTACAAAGTATTAAGCAAAGGCTGTGAATACTTATGTAAATATGATTTCTTTGTTTTTTAATTTTAATAAATTTTCAAAACTCTCAAGAAAACTTTTTTCACATGGTCATAATGGGATATTTTGTGTAGAATTTTGAGGAAAGAGATTAATATAATACAATTTGGAATAAGGCTGTAACGTAACAAAATGTGGAAAAAGTGAAGCGCTGTGAATACTTTCCGGATGCACTGTATGATTAAAAGACAAAGATATCTCAAAGTACAAACAAGCGTTGTTTAACAACCGTTCAATACATCGTCCGAGGTCTTAAAAATTATAACAAGACATAAAAATGTCTTTTAACTTCAGGTTGAGGCATAAACAGCTGGTTAAATTAACAAAGGTTTAGTTCGTGTACTTTAACTACCATAAATATTTAATGTAATTTATGTTATGTTTACAGACATTTCATTTTTTTTATTTTCAAGAATATTGATTTATCCTGCATTAACTACATGCAAAAGTAGCACAAATGTTGCGCACTGAAACTTTTAGGACATGGACACAAGCAGAGAAATGAAAAAAATCTGTACTCTGCTTAACACTACCAGTGCTGTGCCGGCTTCACCTACATATACCTAGGAGTTCCGATTGCTAGTCATTTGACCGCTGTGACCTACAAGTCAAGTCAAAGTGGACTCATTCCCTCTGTGTGCAGTCAGTGAGGTATTTTTAATAGTAGCATAAAAAGTCTATGTGACTATGGTAATGTCCAATCATTTAGATCAACAACTTGCTTCCCAGAACGTAATTCAGTCATTAAACGGTGCTTAACTGTACTAGGTGGACAGGAGTTAAATGCAAATATACCTGATATGTAATGGAGGATACTTAATCACTGGGATTGGAATATCTACACAATTTAAGCATTTTTTTCAATCACATGTTGCTTCCAATGCTCGACAAATACATTATTATGAATAACCAGGGTAAAGTGACCTGAATTTGACATCCTATGTGTTTTAACACCACCAAATCATTTTAACATGCTGATGTTGTTGTCACGTCAGCCGACACTTACGGTGCACCATCTGGTGCTGTGGTGCTATGGGGCATTCCATATCACCTGAGTTCTGACAGCTGTCATTAGCACTTGACATTCGCTCATGTATTGTAAGACCTTGGTCTGTTATCAGTTTGACTTTGCACAGGTCTTTCGTTGCTTTTTGCAAGGTTTTTACCAGCTTTACACTCGCTTCTAGTCTGAGGTACTTCAGTGGTGCACTTCTGCGCAAGTGTGTGTAGTCTTGTTCTGGTTATTTTGCAAGCCTTTCTGTCCTCTCATATGCATGTTTCTGATTAACCTCATATTGCTGTTCTCAGATTGCTCTTTCTGTTTTCCAAACTTCACAGTTTTCTGTTCGTACTAGAGTCTCTAGTACTTAGCTTTCTACAGTTCAAAAATGTGTTTTTTACTGCAGATGACAACCAGATTAGAGTTTTTTTCCCAGAATGTTGCATTCTTTAAACCCAAACAATCTGGAGATGGGTGCTAATATGCTAGCTTTGGGGCTTCAAGTTCCAGTGGTGCTCTCCGGCTGGAATTCAACTAGGAATTCAATAATTTAACAAATTAAATGACCAAATTGCAAATTGCATTTATTGTTCATTCCATCCACCACCATCAGACCTCACACATACCGAGTATACACTACTCACCAAGTGCAATACATACTAAGTAATAATTATAATGTGCAATTCCTAACTACCGATGTGCAATTTCTGATTTGCAATTTCGTGTGTGTGTGTGTGTGTGTGTGTGTGTGTGTGTGTGTGTGTGTGATTTGGGGGCTGTGATGGACTGGCATCCCACCTAGTCCACACATTCTTTAGGGACGGATGCCAGAGCCTCTGCGACCCTGACCAGGAGAAGCAGGAATAAAATGTGGAGGGAAAATACATCTACAGTCTGTAGATTTTGAAAGATACATTCTTTCCCTTTAATGCTATTATGGCTTGAACATTTTTTTCAGTTACACATATTTATTACACATAGTATTACTTTACCTATAATAATAATAATAATAATAATAATAATAATAACAATTATTATTATTATTGTTATTATTAATTTTTATCTATATTCAAATGGTGAAATGACCCGACACTAAAGACATATCCTTAGCAAGGCTTGGTGTGTTTACCATTAGCTTAACTTCAAATGCGTAATCTTGATACAAATACAAATATTTTATGTAGAGAACAGATTTCTCACCATATATCCGAATTCAATCTTGGAAATCCTAGCTTGAACAATTGACCACAGGCCCCAGAAGAAATGAGAAGCAAGGGCAAACCTGCATGAGAGATTTAACACAGTGTTACTGTAACAACTATTTTAAATATGACTGGATGTCCTGGCTGCACACATTACAACACGCAGTTAAAGTGGACAGAGAAGCACAAGTGTATGCAAACTGAGAGTAGCATTTTTGTAATAGAGTGGCATGGTGGCGCAGTGTTTAGTCGTCTCAGTGCTCAAGTGATCCCTGGTATGATTTCCAACTCACGCGACTCACGCAAACCCCACACAGATGGAGTACGAGGTCAAGATCAACCCGGAGATCTCGAGAAGAGTCGTGAGGTAATTGCGCTAACCGCATAAGCCAGCATGCTGCCCATAAAATTAATGAATGTTTGTACTATAAATTCCTAGTTCCCATCTGACCAGCCAAACTGAATTATACCTGTTCGCCTCAATGATCATCTGCTCCTCAGTCATGGCTTGGTCTTTGTGTACAGTATCTTCACTCTCAGATAAGTAGCTTCTAAAGAAGTGAAGCTAAATATGTAAACAGAAAAGACATTGTCTGCTTTGTGTAATCCAAAAGCATTAGAACACAAATATGAACCTAGAATGCCAGTGCCTCACCTGCTGATCTCTGTTTGGGTAGTTTTCTAGATTTGCCTTAAAAAAAGGCCATTTGTCATATGTGTAATCATACACCCACTCACAGAAATGGTTCCCAAAGTCAAAACCCCTGCACCACACACAAATGGGCAGAACAGTCATCGACAAACTATATATATATATATATATATATATATATATATATATATATATATATAAAAATATATATATATATATAAAAAAGTAAAGATAACTATAATGATAATTATCAAGTGTTCATATTGCAGTATAATCTATGAATAAATACAAAATTTGTGTCCGTTTCACCTGTAATTGTAGCTGCTGTACTCAAAGTCGATAAGCATCAGTTTGTCTGAGGAGTTCTGTTCTCTACCATCAAGCATTAAGATGTTCCCTAAAGTAAAGAAGCAGATCCAGTTCTTCATATTCACATACCTTCGTTTGGTAAAAGAGGGCATCTATTACAGGTGCTGGTATAACGTGTGAGATGTGAAATGTATTTAAAACTCTATAATAACTGACATTAGCAATCTCAAGGTCTACATGTGTCATTCAGTAATCTTATTTAAGTTATTTTTCTATACTTCCAAGTACTTTTATATCATTTTCACATACTCTTTTATTATAAAAATATTTTTGTTATTTTAAAATATTCTGTCACACTTTGCAGCAGTCTATCCTCCCCTTGCCCTTTGCTCGAGAAACCAGCAAAGGGACTGTGATTGTTGGCCAGAAGGTCAATGTTTAAGTCTCGGGCCTGCCAAGCTGCCGCTTTTGAGCCATCAAGCAAGGCCCTTGACGCTCAATTGCTTGGACTGTACACTATAGGACTGTATTAGTTGTAAATTGCTCTGGATAAGTGTTTCAGCTAAATGTTGCAGCAACTGAGGACAAACACTGATGAAATCATTGCCTGACAGAATTGGTACTGTTATTATGGACAGTTGGAGACAAGACAAGTATTGAGATATAAATTACATATTAAACTATTGCTATGGAGCTTAGCATTTATTATTGGTAGTATGTGGTTTGGTACATAGCCTGATTCTCTTGGATGTTATTTCCTCACACGTAAAAATGTAGAAAAACAAAAGATAACTTATTAGTAATATACACAAACTTAATAATCTTACCTTCTTGCACATCGTTATGACAGAAGACCACAGGTGAAGGTGTCTCTGCCAGCAGTGTTCTAAGATTAAGGGTGAGAGAGCAATGTCATACAATAGCTAGATTTATTTGTATTGTGTATTTGTATTACACCACTTTTGTATTGCGTTTACCAAGCTTTTTCACTTTGTAACAAATAAACAAATGACAGATATGACACCAAGTATTTTATGTTTCAATAGCTAAATATTCTGACTTTTTGAAGCAGACCTCAAACCAATTAAATTGTTTTAAGTAATGGTATATTTTTTCCAGATCAAGTAGAAGGAAAAATTTTGGAACCATCAAACATGTACACTATTGAATTCACAATTCAGTTGCTACCTCCCCTGGTCTTTTACCTGACATGCAACCCCATATCATAAATAAGTGAGAAAATTTGACTGTTTTCATCAGGCAGTAATCTTTATGTTTATTTAGAAAAGCTCCAGACAAAGTTCCAGCATCACCTCCTTGGCCAAATGCAGATTCTTCATTCACAAATATCACCGATCCAATCATCAAACGCTCCATTGCTGCATCTCTTTCTTCCAGTGTAACCTTGTATTCTTCTGTCCAGGTGTTAGTATTGGTTTTCACTGTAAATACAATTACTTTCAGCTGAATTCAGCTGGTTCTGTCACAAACATTGTGCTGTTTCCAACCCATTTGTTTTTCATTTACTCTGTTGTTTTTTTTTATTCAAGCCATATTGCGTTGTTTTCCATCATGATGCGCTGATGTTTTAATTGGTCTACCTGCTTGTTTCTTTTATAACCTTCCCAGTTTGTTTATACATGCACCACATTTTAGACACAGCTGACTAGAAACAACTAACATCTTTTGCAACACTCCAACATGTTGGATTTCCTTCTTGAAGTAGTATAAAAATCCCTTCCATTGTTTTAAATTATGACACTCTTGTTGGAGCCATGTTTTCTTTCAATTAGCCAAGGTCAAAAGCTTGTGATGGTCTCTAAGCACAAATATAAGATGTACATGTACATGTATTCATTTAGCAGACTGGACTCTAATTGCTTTTTTAGACTTGTATTTTCTGCAAATTACTAAAAAAGAGATTCCATAATTTTGTCCTCAACAATGAGTGATTCCATATTTTTGCCTCCATATTTTGATCTAAAAAAATGGCATCAATTAAAATAAATTTAGTTTGTCTGAGTTATACTTCATGAAGCCAGAATGATCAGCTATTAAACAAAAATTATTTGAAATAATATCTGTGATTTGTTTATATGCTGCGAAGTAAAAAACTGGGTGAATATCCTACGAGTGTGGTCAATCCATAATTTTTGACCAGGGTTAGTACTTGCACAATCACTTTGTGTCTGTGACTGAGAAAGCAGAGTATGTGCAGAATGCTCACACGTTAAGCTTTCCCCTGCATTGCCTTCAGATAAGATAAGATCACACAGTATAATCTGTAGCATTGTCTTTCTCTTACTCACACAAACACAGTAATCTGACATGCCAATAGTGCAAAAGAGCTTGATCCATTTATACTTGTCTTAAACCTCTGTTAAATATTTCTCTGCTTATTCTGCCTAATCGTATACCAATGTTTGTTTGTTTATTGGTTTTATTGAACCATCAGCATCGATGTCTATTGTCACGACAGATAAAGATTATGTCAATACACTAGTCCTGAGAAAATTTAGAGTGACCAGATATCCTAATGCATGTCTTTGGAAAATGGGAGGAAAGCAGACCACCCGGAGTAAACAAACTCCACACAAGCAGAGTACAGGAACCTGTAGTGGTCTGTGAGAGATCTGTGAGGCGACTGTGCTAACCACATTCACCAGTGTGACGTCCCCTATATCACTGATACAGGCTATAATCAGTATGATACATCAAAATGTCTGCCATTTAATCCACCTTTTTGGCAGATGGAGGCATTTGTTAATCCCCTCCCTCCCTCTCACCTCAGATTTGCCAGTTCGGCAGCAAGGTCATACTTGATCAGCTTCTTAAACTTCTTGATGTGAGCATCACGTAAAAACTCAATACTCTTGATTTGCTCCATATACCTGAACAAGAGAAGATAACAAAAAGCTCTCATGAAAATGAACTGATAAATCTAGTACATTTCGTTCACTGCTGCAAATAACTGACTTGCGACTTTTTTTTTTTAGGAATAACTCAGCTCATGTTTACCAGGTTACACAAGTCCACGGAGGGCACAACTACATTGTTGATATATATGTTTTAGTCTACTGAGGCACTTATTGATAGAAGCTTCTACCTGTCCATGGTCTCAAACAGCCATTTGGGCTCCTTATTAAAGGGCATGGTCATCCGGTGAAATCGGGCCATCTTAGTGGCTATTTCAGCTGAGAGGTCTGGATGCTGCAGCTGCTCCGTGCATAGACGCTTACTCTGGATCACAAACACACATTTCATTTAATGCTCATTTTCATTGGATTACACAAACGGGTACGTATCTATATAGTTCAGCAGTTGTAAGTTAAATACTGGGCTTAATCATTCAAGGATCTTTATCAGTTCTTGAGATGTATGAAAACTTCAGGTGCAGTCTCTATGAACAAGTACCCCAAGATATTCCATATAACAGAGTGATCAGGCCTACATTATATGTACAAAAGTATTGGGACACCTACCCATTACACCTGCACAACTAGATTCTCTTCTACTACTTTTAGGACTTGTGTGAAAATCTGATGATGATTTAGACCATCTTTATGCAGAAATATAGAAAATTCTAAATGGTTCACAAACTCTCAAGCACCACTCTATGTTGGTCCCCCCTTTGCAACTATAACAACTTCCACTATTCTGGGAAGGCCTTCTACAAGATTTTGGCCTGTGTCTTTGGGAATTTTTGCCCCCTCATCCAGAAGAGCTCTTGTGAGGTCAGACACTGATGTTGGACAAGACGCCTTTGCTTGCTACCTAGTTAATTCCAAATGTGCTCGATGGGGTTGAGGTCAGAGCTGTGTGTGGGCCAGTCAAGTTCTTCCACACAAACTAACCAAACCAAGCCTTTATGGATCTTGCTTTGTGCACTGAAGCACAGTAATGCTGGAACAGAAAAGGCCGTTCCCCAAACTGTTCCCACAAAGTTGGAAGCATACACTTGTCCAAAATGTCTTGGTATGGAGAAACATGAAGATTTCCTATCACTGGAACTAAGGGGCCTCGGCCAACCCCTGAAAAAAAAACCCATAGTGTTATGTCTCCTCCACCTTTACACAACTTTATAGTTGCCACAATGTTATGCAAGTAACGCTCTCCAAGAATTTGCCAAAGCCAGACCTGTCCAAAATGCCAGACCTGTCCAAAATGGCAGTTATTTATAACTCACATTACCAGTTATTACAGATCACTTCCCTATTCCACAGATCCAACACCTCTGCTGCTAACCAAATGCATCTGACCAGTTCAGGACAGCAAAGAGAACTAGTTGGACTTGATGCTTTGGCTCGTTGTGTTACAGTCGTATGAAAAAGTTTGGGCACCCCTGATAATTTTCATGATTTTAGTTTATAAATCATTGGTTGTTCAGATCAGCAACTTCAGTTAAATATATCATATAGCAGATGAACACAGTGATATTT
>JAJAGP010004630.1:15578-45982 GCA_025084515.1 Ancistrus triradiatus
GCAATAACAATAAAAATAATACGAAGAACAATTAGTGTGTCGCTTGCGCGACACACTAATTGTTCTTCCTATTATTATTTAGTGTGTCGCGCAAGCGACACACTAATTGTTCTTCGTATTATTTTTATTGTTATTGCGCGACACACTAATTGTTCTTCGTATTATTTTTATTATTATTGCGCAACACACTATTGCGCGCAATAATACTTTCGGATTTCAATAGATAGGCAACCACACTAACAAGCAGCATTTCCAATTTCATTGTAATTTATATAATTTAAATGATTTTTAAAGGATTGCATTCTGGCACTTGTTTATACATCAATTCAACCATCACATGTGCCACCTGCACTTAGTGTTCCTGATGCCACGCCAGACTTTCTGCCAGATGTCATGCAGTGCACAGTCATCTCAGCTGTCCTCTATTTCCTTAATCATGTCCCCTGCTATTTTAACCCTTTGTCTGAAGTGGCTGAAGCCATGTACTTTCAGAATTTGTGTGTCATGTTCAAGCCTTCTGTATTGATTTCTGGTCCACCCTAACATTAACCCTTCTTTGGCCAGAAAATTCTGTCTTTTTGACTGAAAAAAAATCAGTCAAAAATCAGTGGTCAAAATATCAGTGCATCTCTAGGAGATATGTAAAATTCTGAGACTAGACTCACAGGAAGATATTGTTCCAAACGGCCCTCTGGGAAGACGCCATAGAGATGCGGCCCCAGGTCTCGCTCGGCTAGGATGGCAAACATGACACTCTCAGATACCAAAGAATCCACTCCCTAAGTCACAAACACACACACACAAACAATTTATTAATAATAAATTCTGCAAAACATGCAAAGAAACATGCAATAAATATATGATGAGGGTCTCAGTATCACCGACAGCCTTTGAGAACACACCATGAAAGCCCAAACTAATCATTCTGAGGTATTTATCCCGATCAACAAGTGTCAACAGAAGCAGAGTGATTCACCTGTAAAATGGCCCCATAAATGCGCAGCAGCACCCGAGAAGGTTCAGCACCATGTGGTTTCACATGATCAGGTAAGCTGCACTTGTAGAGCAGATTGCTGAGTCCGCCACTGCCAATACATAAACACACAAGAGTACATTTCAAGGCTTATTTAGCAATAACAACAAAGTAAGCCAAAAGTGAAAAGAACAAAAGACAAGAAATCCATAACCTGATGGATAAAATGGGATATAGCCTGGGCCAATCATCAATGTAAGGATTTATGCAAAACAATCCCTGGTAGATGAGAGCCACATTTCCTGTAGAGAGTATAATGGAAGTCCAAAGCCTTGACACCCACTTTTGACATTCGCTCGTTTTGCTTTTGCTCACTTTCACCTATGTACCATTGTGTTTGATACTTGTGATTCTGGCTACCGATGTCTGCCCATTCTGACCCCGACTGTTGCTTTCACCACCCGTGGGCTTTGTTGCATAATGTAGGGACTGTGGTAGCCTAGCGGTTAAGGTTATGGACTGTGGACCAGAAGGCCCAGCGTTCAAATCCCAAGTCTGCCAACTTGCCACTGTTGGGTCCTTGACAAAGGGCTATAACCCACAATTGCTTGGATTGTAAGATTATATCAATTGTAAGTCGCTCTTGATAAGGGCATCTGCTAAATGACATGTATGTAAATGTGGTGAAGGGTTTTTTGGCCGTTTTATCTTACCTTTCACCCCTTCCCTACTCTTTCTTCTAAATCCTAAACTGAGACGTAATGCAATACATTCGAGCATCTGTGGAATGTGCTGGACAAACAAATCTGATCCATGGAGGGCCCACCTTGCAGCCTACTGACCTTAAAATATCTGCTGCCAGATACCACAGGACACCTTCAGAGGTCAGAAATATGGCAGAATAAGATGAAGTACACAGTATTGGTGAGGTAGTTTTAATTTTATTACCGATCATTATATATTGGAGGTTATGATAATAAAGGTGTGTTTACCAAAATGACCTCATCACCTGAATGACAACTACTAGATATGATTCTTATACAATATGGCACAGAATAAGGTTTTGGAACAGAATGTGTTATGGTTATGTTGACAACTGGCAAGACCATACAAGTTATGTATTACATATTGGCCCAAGATGTTTAATACTGGTTAGTTCTGGTCCAGAGGTCT
Organism: Ancistrus triradiatus; assembly: GCA_025084515.1. NCBI lineage: Eukaryota > Metazoa > Chordata > Actinopteri > Siluriformes > Loricariidae > Ancistrus > Ancistrus triradiatus. The sequence goes on from JAJAGP010004630.1 coordinate 17,725, forward strand.
CGTATGGTGTTACTGTTAAAGCTGGCTGACCAGCAGACGTGTCCAAAACACAACATTCTCATGAGATTAAGTTCAAGGACAGATGTCCATGCATTTTCCTTTAGAATTTGATGATATAATGCAGAATTCATCGTTCCATCAATGATGGCAAGCCGACCTGGCCTAGACGTAGAAAAACAAGGCTCAAACCATGAAACTACAACCAACAGGTTTCTCCAAACATCAACATTAGTCAATGTGAGAGAGTCCTTTAGTTACTTAGAGGTTACCCTGGTACCCTTTGTGACACTGCAGATTATTACACACCTAGCCTGTGGAGTGACCTTTGTTGGTAACTGTGCTCTTGAATTTCCTTCCTTTGTTCACTGACTGATCTGTCTGACTGTAGATTGGTGGAGACCCACAAACATGACTGTCATCCCACTGAAAACACCTGACCCTGATTTCACCATCAAATTTACTGCTAAACCTAGAGGTTCATATACTTGATGCCACTAACAGATAAGTAATATTAGATTCCTTAATAAATAAAGGAACAAGTATACTATTATTGTCTAAATTGTTAAAATGGGGTTTCTTTAGCTACTTTCAGGAATTCGATGATGTTTATGTTAAGTTAGTGTATAAATATAGACAACTATAAAGGATTCAAAAAGGTTTCGGGAAGCCCTGTATATACATTTAATTGACCTGTACTTTTGTCGCTACAGGATTTCACGAGGTCCTGGATGTCGATTTAGATTATTTGCTGACATTACCTTACGATGCTGATGTCAAAGTCCTCATATGAGATGGTCCTCCAGGCCCCGGACAGAAAGTCCCGGCACCATGTGTAAGCACGAGTCCGGGTCTCTCGGTCCACAGCCTCAGTTCGTCCGAGCTGGAATGACTCCGCTTCTGAATCATCATCTCCGTTCGCGCCCACAAGCGCTCTAATCGCAGGCATTTGTCCGATCGGTCCGTTCGGTTCCGATTTATGAGTCCCATTATTTATCCCTTCAGTCTGCATTGCAGACAGTCGGACTATGAACGTAATGATAAGAATTTTAGTAACGTAAATACTGTCACCTTGTGCACTGTTACAGATCGGTGAACAGTGAAGTGAAGTTCATAGAGACCCTGCATTTGCCATGTGGCGTAGAGATTAACCAGACATTATAGTGTAACACGTACGACATATAAGTAAGCACTTACTTGCTACCAAAGTCCAGATTCCTGCTACACCACGTACTCTCAAATAAACAGCTTCCCAAACACGCAAACAAATGCAAAGAAATCTAACATAAGCCTTACTCGGCACAATCCTCTAGTTAAGTCTGACGCAACGCTGACGTGTAGCTGTTTCCGGGTTCAAACGCTCAGTCAGCTACCAAAACAACAATGGTGGAGCTGGTTAACCATTTCACGATCACCTCTTTCTTTTACCGCGGTCAAGCTATAAGCGTTTTAAAAATTCACGGTCAAGCCATCCGCACTTTAAATCCGAATGCTCCTATATACGCGATATGACGGTATTGCGCTGCTCGCTACTGGCTGACGCTGCTTAAGCGCAGAGAAACAGACTAACATGTTTTTAAGAGTTTTGATGGACTTTTACTTTTTTTTTTGGTGTAGAAACCCACATTTGCTAACTATTAAGTACACTTATAGTTTCATAATTTAATAGGTTACTTGCATTATTAGAATAATGATTATAGAATAAACATTTATATTTAAAAACTACCAATAATGCCAAAACCATTGCCCACTTCCACCCAAGACTGGTACCCCCTTAGCTGTCAGCAGTCCAAGTTTGGACAGATTTCAATTGTACTGCGACCGTTTTTTTTATAAATCCAGTTAAAAAACTTGTGCTATACCTGTAACAACCAACATACACACGTCAAATAGGCCTGATTTTGGTCATCTGTTTCTCAAAAACTCCCATAATCAATGCCAAACCATTCCACTGCCACCAAAACTGGTACTCGTTTAGCGTCACCATTCGGCATTTGGACAAATTCACTGTACCATTTTTTCATAAATCCAAGTTAAACTTGTAGGCTATTTGTATGAAAAACATATTTTGATTATCTTTGCTCAAACTACCATAATGGCCAAAACCATTCCACTGCCACCCCAACTGACACCCCTTGGCTGTCACCATTCCAGTGGCAAGTGTACAATGAAATTTGCACTGTACCATTTTTTCATAACTCGCAAGTTAAACTGGTGCTACCTGTAGGCGACCAAATACACAAATTTCCATATCGACTGATTTTGGTTCTCTGTTTTCTTCAAAACTACCCATAATGCCAAAACCATTCTAACTGCCTCCAAGACTGGCTCCCATTGGCTGTCACCAGTTGCAAGTTTGGACAAAAGTACACTGTACGCATTTTTTTTATAAATCCAAGTAAACTTGTGGCTACCTGTAGGCAAACCAAATACACAAACATTTCATATGGCGGTTTTGGTCATCTGTTTCGTCAAAAACTACCCATAATGCCAAAACCATTCCACTGCCACCAGACGGGCACCCCTTTGGCTGTCACCAGTGCAAAGTTTGACAATTTCACTTACCATTTTCATAAATCTGAGGTAAAACTTGTACTATTTGTGATAGAATCGCGGGAAGAAAACATATTTTGTTTATCCTGTTTCTCAAAACTACCCATAATGGCAAAACCATTCACGGCCACCTAAGACTGAGACTGGCCTCTTTGGCTGTCACCCCAGTGCAAGTTTTTTGGAGAAATTTCACTAAATAACCCATTTTTTTATAATCCAATGTTAAACTTGTTCTACCTGTAGGCATCCAAATACCACATTTCATATAAGCGATGTTTGTCATCTTTTTCTCAAAACTACCCTAATGCAAAACCATTCCACTGCCACCCCAGACTGGCACCCCTTGGCTGTCACCAGTGCAAGTTTGGAGCAATTTTCACTGTACCATTTTTTCAAAAATCCAATTAAACTATGTCTACCTTGTAGGCGAACCCATACCACATTTGATATCAGCTGATTTTTAGGTCATCTGTTTCTTCTCAACCTACCCATAATGCCATAAAACCATCTACTGCCACCACAAACTGCAACCCCTTGGCTGTCATCATTGGCAAGTTTCGGACATTTTCACTGTAACCATTTTTCATAAATCCAAGTTAGTCCATATGATCGTTAGGGAATTTACTTAATTGATCAGCTGAGTTTAGTTCCTTATTATAAAGTACTCCCATGGTCCTCTTGGGCATTTATGATAGAAAGCGTCACCGCTGTTTTACATTCTGGCTTTTAGTTTCCATTTTTGTAACACTATTATTAATTTGCCATTTTATTTATTATTTTTGTTTATCTATATAGTCATGCAGTTTATCTCTTCTACTATGACTGTTTGAACAGGCCCAATGCCAAACTACTATCCCCCGGCACTAATGTGGAGCTGTTGGCCCTCTGTGTTTCCATAATACACTCTATTTGCCCAGTTCATTTGTCAAAAAAAGTGGCACATTCTGAGGCATCATTACTAAGACATAGGTTGGTGATGTGGGGTCTTTTTTCATCCTTGTGAAGTCTAGGATGGTCCTTATCTTTCGTGGGTGTGTTCCATCCTTTAAGAGGTATAGTTTGCCTACCTGTAAGTAAGTAGTAATGAAATCTTGTCTATTCTGGTAAGGTATAGCCTGCGTGATCAAGAATGAAGTGCCATTTCTTTTCTGCACAACACACAAAATCATGTTTGAAAATATATTAATGCTGAATACGTAAAAAGGTTGAAAGCTGGACAATAACTATCAGTATTTTTTGTAAACACTCAAAATTTGTATTGGCAAATAACAGTATTAGAAAATGTGGTTATTAAGTAGATATTAGTAAACATGGTGTTATTCGCTTATTTCCTGGCTAATGCTTGTGAAAGGCCTCAGCTGGTGTGAAGTAGCATCCTAAAGGTGCTGGATATGGTTGGTATCTTGACAAAAAAAAACCATTTCAATCAGCATGTTTGTCTTTCCGTACACAATTCCTCTACAATGTCATTACATTCCGTTAACTTGATTTCCTTTCACACAGGATACAGAAGCCAGCCTAATTGCAGAAGTTGGAAATCGTTCAATCTGGCACAAGGTTTTGATGGAGAAATGTTTCGTCACTCCTCCCGTGGCTTCTCATTCTCACTAGTTGGAAAACTTCTCCCCAGTCTTATATACCTCACCTTTGGCATAACCAAGACTGTACCAGCCCCATTGCATACAATGGGAAACGCGGTGATCAGTTTAATATGCAGATTGACATAGCATTGATGACAATGGCGCCATGTGTGCCTTCATAATACGCGGGATTGGGGAGGGCTGCAATGTATCATATTCCTGCAATCCTCCCGCACTTAACACGTACAATGGGAAAAGTTGTGGCTTTCAAACCCCAAACAGCTATGCGAACTGGTCACCCCAAGGATGGGTCCCTCCAGTAATGTAGTGTACACAACATTTCCCAACAACACCTTGTTCCAGATGACAGATTCAAGCTTCTGGATTAGGCCTGGGCTTCTGGTATTCCTGTGAAGGCGTCTACTGAATGTAATGACATTGTAGAAAATGTGTGCTCAAAGACATGATGACTGAAATGGTTTTTTGGTCAAGAACACCAACCATATCCAGCACCTTTAGGATGTACTTCACACCTACTGAGGCCTTTTCACAGCATCTCCGGCAGGCAATAAAATTCAACACAAAATTGTTTACGCATATCCTTTAAAGCTTAACATCACACCTTCTCATACTGTTATTTGCAGTAGCAAATTGTGAGTGGTTTTTATAAAAATACTGATAGTTTAATGTCGCAGGCTTTCACCTTTTTCCTTTTCAGGCATTAATGTTCTTTTCAAACATGATTTTATGTGTTTGTGCAGAAATGGCACTTCATGCCTGACTCACGCAGCGATATCCTTACCAGAAATAGAAAAGATTTTCATACTACTTACTTTACAGGTGTAGGTCAAACTATACCCTAAAGGATGGAACACCCCCCCAGGAAAGATAAGGACCATCCTTAGACTTCACAAGGATGAAAAAAGACCCACATCACCAACCTACTGTCTTTAGTAATGAGCCTACAGAATGTGTACTTTTTTTGCAAATGAACTTGGCCAATAAAGTCTATTATGGAAACAAAGAGGGCAACAGCTCCACATTGGTGCGGATAGTTTGGCATTGGGCTGTTCAAACAGTCATAGTAGAAGAGATAACTGCATGACTATATTATATAACAACATTAATAAATAAAATGGCAATAATAATAGTGTTACAAAAATGAAATTAAAATCCAGAATGTAAAACTATTAATAAAATCCCCAGCTTCAGTCAATGAATTACACTTCTTGAGACAATGCTCCATTTGAGACAATGCTCCATTGTAAAAAGCGCTATATAAATAAATCTGACTTGACTTGACTTCTTGCACAACAATTTTGAACAAAAAATGAAAATCTTTTCAAAATTATTTTAATTAAATATTCTCATAAATTGCAATTTCAGTGTTTCTTAAGTGTCTTGTTTGAAAATATTATAGAATATATTTATTACTCAATGTCGTGACTAGCGGTGACGCTTTCTATCAATAAATGCCAAGAGGCCCATGGGGTACTTATAATAGATAACTAAAATCAGCTGATGCAATTACAGTTAAATTCCCTAAAGATCATATGACTAACTTGGATTTATGAAAAAATGGTACAGTGAAAATTCTTCAAAGTTGCACAGGTGACAGCCAAGGGGTGCCAGTCTTGGATGGCAGTGGAATGGTTTTGGCATTATGGGTAGTTTTTGAGAAACAGATAACCAAAAATATGTTTTTTTAAACAAATAGTACAAGTTTAACTTGGATTTATGAAAAAAATGGTACAGTGAAATTTGTCCAAAACTTGCACTGGTGATAGCTAAGGGGTACCAGTCTTGGGTGGCAGTGGAATGGTTTTGGCATTATGGGTAATTTTTAAGTAACAGATAACCAAAATCAGCCTATATGACGTGTATTTGGTCGCATACAGGTCACACAAGTTTAACTTGGATTTATGAATAAATGGTACAGTGAAATCTGGCCAAACTTGGAGTGGTGACAGCTAAGGTGTACCAGTCTTGGGTGGCAGTGGAATGGTTTTGGCATTATGGGTGGGGGGGTAGGTTTTGTTGAGAAACAGATGACAAAATATGTGTTTTTTATACAAACAGTAGCAAGTTTAACTTGGATTTATAAAAAATGGTACAGTGAAATTTGTCCAAACTTGCATGCAGGGGGCAGTCTGGGTTGACGGGGGACTCCCCGGGTGGCTTTGAGGCATGAGGTGAGTAGGAGCAGGAGGATGCGAGACAGTGGGATTGATATTCCATTACCTATTGTTTGAAGTGGGAATGTATTTTTGCGGGGTGGTGTGGTGAGGTGCAGAGGGTACCAAAGTGGGGGAGAGAGATGACGAGGGTGGTGGGGAGGGAGGGCGGGAGGATCAGAGAAGTTATGCACTGGGGTAGATGTTGGATTGGGAGGGTGCAGTGTGTTAGGAGGAGGAGGTAGGCCCCTTAGTCTGTGATAGGGGGAGGGTGTCATTCGTGGTTTTGTAGAGGAAATAGGTGTTATGAGGGTAGAAAATGGATGCGGATGAAGCCGACGCTGGGGCCGCCGTGGGATGTGGACGGGAGCAATGGAGGACCTTCCATGAGGGTACCCGCATCGTTGACGAACGTGAGAAGGCGGAAGGAACAACGCGTAGGGGAAACGTGGCCATATCGAGGTACGGAGAGTTGTCGAAAGGGAACCGGGGGGTGGGGCTTGTGGTCTTGGAATAAACAGATTGGAAGCGGGAGATTAACATGAAGTGGAGGTTTTAGAGGGGGAGTTAGGAGGGCCGTGGAGGCGGGAAGGAATGGAAGGTGGGTAGGCGTCAGGGAGGGGATGGAGAGACAGGAGAGAACAGAGTGGTGATAAGGAGGTAGGAATAGAAGGGGGTAGGATTTGAAACAGTGCAGGGGGAAAAAGAGGAGGTAAAGAGAGGGGAGAAGAGGTGGGGAGGAGCAATGGGGGTAGTCGTCGCCGCGTTGCCGTAGGGGGGTGTTTGTGGACGGACAAGAGGGGGGAGCGGGGATAAGAACTGTGGGGGGAAGATTATGGGCTGGTGTCTCCCTGAAAGATTTAACGGGGCGGTGAAAGGCCGGGAATCACATTGTAGGGGGGTAAGGAGAGGTAGGTTGAAGGGGAGGTATAAGGGATTAAAGTCGTGTGAGGATGAATGGTAGTTTCCGAAAGGGGCCACAGGCTTTACTCTGGACGGCGGGTCTTTTGGGAGCGGTATAGATAATGGTCGGAATAGAATAGTAATTGGGATTCGGCGGGAGCGGGGGAACGCAGAGGAGTGTGGTTCGTCTACTCTGTAAGAGGATAAAAAGGGCGAAAGATAAGGGGAGTCAAGAAAAGGGCGGGGAATGAGGTGAGAGTAAGCCGTGTCATAGGGGGGACTGTAATCGGCGGCAATGCAAGGTGTGAAGAGATCGGAGGTGGGGAATAAAACGTAGCAAAGCAAGGCAAAGTATGTAGGTTCATGATGATCTCGGCAGGAAGAGATGGAAAATAAAAGTAAAAGCGGGTAAGGGAGTCGGCGACGAGGAGTAGAGAGGAGTGAGAAGGAAAAGGTAGTGCAAGAAAGGGGAAAAAGGTGTAAGGAGAAATAGGAGACAAGACGGGGCAGTAATTGTCAAGGTTGAAGTTGGGGCTAAGATCACAGAAAATAGGGCGGAATTGCGTGAGGGGGGGGTAAGAAGTGTGGTAGGCCATAGGGGGGCATGACGGGAGGCAAAAGATATGGCTAAGATGTAACGGGGGATCGCGCCACAGGTAGGGGGTCTGACCGGCACAAGGAAAAGAATAATGGGCGAAGGGATGGGTAGGGACACAAGGTCTAAGGTTGTCAAAAGCAGAGATACCTAAGTTCGAGAGGATAGACTAAATAGTGGGTGGAAGATGGAAAAGGTTAGAAGGCAAAGTTGGTTTTGTTACTAGAGAGAAAGTGAATAACACGAGAGTACGGAGCGAGTTCGGGAGAATTTCTTGTATAACATTGGGCTGAGAATGATGTTGCAGAATGGAGAGGGAGCGGATCGAAGGAGGGTAAGGCAAAGGGCTATAGGGAGAAATTTAATAACCAGCTTGGTTCATACGAGGAAGTGCTTAGGGATCACTAAGCAGGTATTAGTTTTGATTCGGGGTGCAGAGCAGAGGCGATGCCTAACCGAGAGAGAGGGTATAGATGGTCTAGGGGGGCAGTAGGGGATGTAGTACGTGTGTATGGAGTTGAGAGCTTAAGCGGTAGGAGCCGTCTCCAGACCTGCTCTGGTGGTTTGGGGAACCAAACAGTGTGACCAGGGCCAGACATAGTCAGCAGTGACCGCAAAAATCTCGGAGGTGACTCAAGGGTGGCGTGAAACGTAGCGGTGGCGGGGGGGGTCGTTCTGCGAGACGAGGAGAAATTTGGTAGACGTCACGATGTAGCGAGTGGTAAAGGAATTGGACCCGCTAAATAGGGTATTCGATATGGAGTGTATAGAGGAGCGGATGGTGTGGCGTATGGAATGGAGTAATGTGTGTCTCAAATGGCGCAAGTATGAGGGGGGTAAGGGCCACATAAAAGGGAAAGGCAGGCGATTACACACGACTTGGAAAGTTAGGGGATCCGAATGAAAAAACATGAGGAATTGTCCGATGAGGAAAAGGGGACTCCCTTTCCCTTGGAGTTATGAAAAAATGGTCAGGGGCAGTGAAATTTGTCCAAACTTGCACTGGTGACAGCCAGGGGGTGTCCAGTTCTTGGGTGCAGTGGAATGGTTTTGGCCATTATGGGTAGTTTTTGAGAAAAAGATGACTCAAAATCATGCTTTATAATTATGAAATGGGTGTATTTTGGAGCCGACAGGTATGCACAAGTTTTTTAACTTGGATTTATAAAAAAAGGTACATGAAATTTGTCCAAACTTGTCACTGGTGACAGCCAGGGGTGGCCAGTCTTGGGTTGCAGTGGGAATGGTTTTGGCATTATGGTTAGTTTTGAGAAAAAGATGACCAAAATCACTTATATGGAAATGTGTGTATGTGGATGCCTACAGGTATGCACAAGTTTAAACTTGGATTTATAAAAAATGGTAGCAGTGAAATTTGTCCAAACTTGTGGGCTTCTGGTGACAGCCAATGGGTGTCTCAGTCTTGGGTGGCAGTGTAATGGTTTTGGGCATTATGGTATTTTTTTGAGAAAAGATGACCAAAATCAGCTTATATGAATGTGGGTGGTATGTTGGATGCCTAACATTTAGCACACAAGTTTAACTTGGATTTATAAAAAAATGGTACAGTGAACATTGGTCCAAACTTGCACTGGTGACAGTCCAAGGGGTGCCAGTCTTGGTGGCATTGAGAATGGTTTGGCATATGGGTAGTTTTTTTGAGAAAAAGATGACCAAAATCAGCTTATATGAATGTGTGTTTTGGATGCCTACGGTAGCACAAGTTTAAACTTGATTTTAAAAAACATGTGAGTGAAAATGTCCTAACTTGCACTGGTGACAGCCAAGGGGTGCCAGTCTTGGGTGGCAGTGGTAGGTCTGGATTATGGGTAGTTTTTTGAGAAAAATATGACCAAAATCAGTCTATATGAAATGTTTGTATTGGATGGCCTACAGGTAGCACAAGTTAACTTGGAGATTTATAAAAAAATGGTACAGTGAAATTTTGTCAAACTTGGAACTGGTGACAGCCCAAGGGGTGCCAGTCCTTGGGTGGCAGTAGAATGGGTTTGGCATTATGGGTAGTTTTGAGAAACAGATAACCAAATATTTTTTCTTATACAAATAGTACAACATTTTAACTTGGATTTAATGAAAAATGTACAGTGAAAGTTGTCTCAAACTGGCACTGGTGACAGCAAGGGGTGCCAGTCTTGGGTGGCAGTAGAATGGTTTGGCATTTGGGTAGTTTTTGAGAAACAGATAACCAAAGTTCAGCCATTTTGTAAATAGTTTTATTTAGTCTCCTACATGTAGTAGCATGTTTAACTTGGATTAATGAAGAAATGATACTGTGGAATGACAGTGATTGGCAGTGAATGGTTTTTGGCCATTAGGGTAAATTTCAGATCAATAGGTAACTTTTCGAAGGAAATGGGCTTCAAACAACCATTAAAATGAAAGGACTGTTGTTTGGATTTTTTTCTGAGAATTATATATATTAAAACCATTTTACACAGTGATTGTTAGGCTATTAAATATATTTTGTTTTTTAATGTACTAATGCCAGTAAACTGAGGTTCATCTATGAACATATTGTTCGTACTTATATTGTAGTTAAAGTGGGTTTCTACACCAAACCCTTTAAAACAATGGTAAGTCTATCAAAACTGTAAAACATGTTAGTCTGTGTCTCTGCGCTTAGCACGTCAGCGCAGTAGCGAGTCAGCGCCAATACCGTAATATCTGCGGGATAGGCGCATTCGGATTTAAGTGGGCGGAATGGTTTTAACTGTGAATCTCTGAAGCCGCGGATAAGCTTGACCGCGGTGAATAGTTTTGGCATTAGTAGTTTTAAATATATAAATTGTTTTATTCTAATATATTGTCTAATATGCAAGTAAACCTATTCAATTATGAAAATATATTTCGCGTACTTATATATTTATCAAATGTGGGTTTTCTACACCAAAAAAAACAGTACAGTCCATCAAAACTCTTAAAACGTTAGTCTTTTCATCTGCGGCTAAGCATCGTCAGCCAGAACTAGGCTTGGGCCTCGTGATCTTGATTCATGGCATCCTGCCTTAGAATAGGGCAGAGCTGGGGGTTCATGTCAAAGAGTCTTATGGGATCAAACTTTGGGTTGCTGTCTTCTGCCGTCTCGTGGGGTTGCCAATGTCTCATGTGATACCCTCTTGGCTGTGTTTCCTTCCAGTATCTCCTCTTTCTAGCTTTCTAGGCTATGCGGGCTATAGCAGCTGCCGGGGTTCTCATGCTACACTTGGCATCAGTGATTGACATGGCACCGTGATTGTTAATAAACACTGTGGCTATTAATCACTAACTAATTACATTTTCTGTTTCTCTCCGAGCTGGTGTTTCCCGGCAGTTTCCGGCGCCCACACAGGAAGGGGGGGGGGGGGGGGGGGGTGGGGGGGGTTCCAGCTGATGGAGCTCCACTGTGGCATAATTCAACATTTTATTTCGACCATGACTCCATGACTTAGTTTCGCTCTAGATTTATCTCCTAAAATCCTACCCTTACTTCCACTTACTGTCAATTGTGTAATCCTTCACATTTTGTTTTAACTTGACTCCATGACTTTAGTTTCGCTCTAGATTTATCATCATCATACCCGGACCACTTAATGTCGATGTGTCATACTTCACATTCTATTCGAACTTTGACATCCATGACTTAGTTCGCATCTTCAGCTTATCATCTAGCGCCGCCCAAGGAGGGGTTGGGTCCCCTTTTTGAGTCTGGTCCTCCCAAGGTTTCTTCTAGAACTAGGGAGTTTTTTCCTGCCACTGTGGCCCTAGGCTTGCTCACTTGGGATTGACTAGTTATTAGGAGATGTCTGAACTTGTGAAGTTTCTTTGAGAGCAATGCTCCATTGTAAAAAGCGCTATATAAATAAATCTGACTTGACTTGACTTGACTTGACTAGCGAGCAGCGCAATACCGTCATATCGCGTATATAGGAGCATTCGGATTTAAAGTGCGGATGGCTTGACCGTGAATTTTTAAAACGCGGATAGCTTGACCGCGGTGCGCGGATAGCTTGACCGCGGTTTTCTTTTCCGAGGCACCATCAAGGGTTGAAAAGAGTATTCAACTTTAACACGATAGTTAGCATAGCTGTGCTTCCAGGTGGTATTATCAAGGGAAAGGTCCAGGCATCCATGAAAAAGAGGATTTACGAGGCTGAGGTGAGTTTGAACTTAGCAGTAAGGTAGACTGCAAGGTGACGTATAAAGATGACTACAAACAAAATCTTACAGGATCGTTATGAATTTGGACGTAAACAAAGATTAAAAACTAAATCTGTACCAAACAGTTTTTGGAAAGTTTGTGAGTCATTCTAGTTTACGTGCAATCTGAGACCACTTTACTAGCTAGCTAGCATACTTAAGTATCGTTAGATTAGTATAAACACAGAAATGGCAGTGTAGAAGTGTTAGGGTGAAGGGTGAGGGTTACAGTGTCTTCAGTATAGGTGCACGTTGAGAGTCAGTCGGAGCACCCACGAGTGCGCAGAGAGAAGTGCCATCATGTGGCAGGGCTGTTGATTTGGGTGGAGAAAAATGTGTCCTGTACCGATGTGGAATGTGCATAGAAGATTTTAGCAACTGCTGGCGACAGCGGATTAAATTGTTTTTTTTAATCTTTTTTTTACATGTAACTTTAATGCCAATTAATAAGCAATGTCTGATACATATATAAAACAGGTTGGCATATTGTAAGAAACGCATCACACCAAGCAACTTTGGCTTGGTCTTGGCAGCAGTTAGGCGGAAGTCTTACTGTCCTCGTTTATTCAAAGACCTGCTTGGCCAGTACAACCTCAAAGAAGGTTCTAAAGTATGTTGTGGATAATTAGTAACAATTTCAACTCTTTCTAAGACTGCTTTTAAAACTGTGATATTTATTTTAAGGCATGAGAATGGGGGATCCTGTATGAGTCAAAGGCAAAGCAGAAATTCACCGAGTGTACTGGTGTCATTATCCAGGAGAGGGTACTTTTCCCTTTCTGACAGCAGCCTGCTCAGTGGATCTCCAGATGGGACAGTATCTGATGACTGCTTTGAGGTGACATGTTCTTGGTCACCTAGAACCAAGACTATCAGGCTGACAGCAGAGAGTTAGGACTTCTTCTTGAAGATGGATGAAGTGACTGGTTCCCTGACCCTTAAAAGATCTCATAATTTCTGGCATCAGATCCAGGGTAACCTACACCTGACCAGAGCTCAAAGTTGTCACCTAATTGTATGGAATCCTCTTGACATTGTCATCTTACCCATGCTCAAAATTTCAGCATGATCTGTTGACATAGACACACCAAACATGTTTTCCTATCAAACATTTTCACTTGTAATTTAACTGCATTTATGATCTCATCAAATAGCATTTGTGTATATATTTTTTGCATATAAAGAAAACAACAATTGATGAGTAAAACAAACAGTCATGAGTCAATGTTATTCAGCAATTTAATGCATAGACAATCGGTTAATTTATTCAGTTTCACAGAGAATAGGTATTTGTAAATTAGTAAGACATACACAGATTTTTAAAAGCTTGTTAATGTTTTTTTTTAACTGGTATGGAATATGGTCCAAAATGGTAAACAGTTTCAACCTCTGAATGGAACGCTTCACGTGTATCTGAGCACGGTGATTAATCTGTTATTGTTCGCTTCCTCCTGTGTAAACTGTCCAACAAAAAAGGAAGGATGGAATGTTCAGCAAAAGTCCCTCAGGCAAAATGTCCCGAATAGAGAAGCCCATGTATGCCATAACCATGTCATCAGGTTGGAGATGTTGGAGAAGTCCACAGTCTGCTGTTATTGCCTTGTCTGAGGCACTCCCACCATACAGGTCACTGGCGAAAGTAATTACTCAATTTTGAGCCACACTAATTAGAGCTTTCAGCGTGGTTCATCCTTTGTACTAGCTGTACAAATGACTTTAAGTGTCAAGTCTCTGAGTTGGCAACTGCAACGTCAGTGCAGTCGAGAACTATCCTACAGTTAGCAAAGGGCCAGAAGCAGTCCGGGAGTGATGGTGGTGAAGATGTTAGTTACTGTGTCTGTGCTACAAGTACACCTTGATGCAAGGTCTACACAATTTAGTTTCAGTTTCATTAAGGTCAAGAGCAACTTATCAACTAGGGGCATAATTTGGACAGTCCAATCAGAGTGATACTGTAGCTCAAATCTTGAAAGAAGTGCTTCCAAAAACAGGACAGTGGCAGCATCAGGCAATCCAGAGTAATACTGGACACTCTCAGGATTGGAGGAAATCTGAATGATGGAAAATGTTTGCTTCTGTTTCTCCAGTTGTTTTTCAACTTCTCATTCTCTACTCTCAGCATGTCATTCTCTATATGAAGCACTGCAAGACTTGAAGTATTAGGTGTCTGTGCAGTTTCAGCATCAGTTAGCTGTTCTGTTCCTTCAACCTCATCGCTGGTAGGACCAACATTTTTTTCCCTCTGTTTTAGGGGTTTGGCTGAGGTGGTCAGGTAACTGAAAAGTCTGCCCCTTGTTCCAAGCAAAACGTTATGGCCCAGCAGCTTTGCCATTTAAGAAATGGTAACTGCACACCTCACCTTGGAGTTGTAGTTTGGGGTGAAGTTTTCACGTCTGTACAAACACAAGAATTGATTATTACTTAAGGTGTTTACTACTAATATGCACAACCATTACACTGAAGCAAAGGTTTCCTCTAACAATAAAACAACTCGCGGAAAAAAAGAGAAACACAAATTTAAGTAAGAAAATTTTAAACATGGTAGGAAAGTTAAAATATAATAGTACAGTACCCTAATGATAAACTATTTTACACATGTTGTGCATGCATGTGCATAGTGAAAACTGTAGGGATGGAATGTTAACAGGCAACAGGATGTAGACAGATGTTTTCACCCTTTGTTAGAACATAAACCTGTAGCCACTCCAGCCCTCTGCAGATCTGCAGTTAACTAACTTTAACTGGACAGCACAGAGGGCAGGTGCTGACGTCAGCTAGCTAGCTAGCTAAGTAACCTAATTAAACGTAACATACCTAACGTTAGCACCCGATGGCAAAAGCAGAAACCCCTATTTGGGCTTTTATTAAACAGAATACTGGATTTATTGATTTTTTTCATCCTTGCTTGGTACCCATGTTTTGACTGTCAGTTTGTCAGTCAGATGGTGGCATATTGCCTATACTTGGCCTTCGCCTTGACTTGGCAATCCATATAAGCTTCTGACAACCGAAACACACACATGTAAGTTTATACCCAGTATTTGGCTAAGACAGTTTACTTTTTATACCTAGATAAAATCCTAAAACATATTGTACAAAGCCTGTCAGTGGTGGAAGATGTGCTCAGATCTTTTACTTTCCATTGAATACATACCCAGCCATCACCACGTCTTAAGACATGTCAAAACGTCTTAAGACGGACTGAATGAAGAAGTCTCTGTGCCTTGAGACATGGAAGTAATAATTTTGTGTGTCTTGAAGACAAGGCATGAAATCTTATGTCTTAAGATGGTTAATTTTAGAACAAATAGTGCTGCCCACGAAGATTTTTATTTATTTATTTTTTCGTATTGTATGCCAGCTGAGGTCAGGCTATGATCCTGACCAGGATTAAGCAGACGAGAATGAATGAATGAAGGAATGAATGAACGAATGAATGAATGAATACTCATTTAAGGTAGTCTAATATTACCTTATACTAATTCTACATTCTTGAAAGATTTCAGAAGTATTGCTTCATGTAAATATTATCATCAATTGTAACGGAACAAAAAAGGTTATAATAGCTTACAATCACTGTGTAAATGGTTTTCATATATAATGTTTCTCAGGAAAAAAATCCAAATTGAATTCCTTTTCGTTTATAATGGTGTTTAAATGCCCATTTCGTTCAGAGAAAGTTAAATATTTTCTGAAATGTCCCATAATGCCAAAACCATTCCACTGCCAACCAAGACTGGTACCCCTTAGCTATCACCACTGCAAGTTTGAACAGATTTCACTGTACCATTTCTTCCATAAATCCAAGTTAAACCCGTACTACCTGTATAAAAAACATATTTTGGTTATTTGTTTCTCAAAAATTACCCATAATGCCAAAACCATTCCACTGCCATCCAAGACAGGTACCCCTTAGCTATCAGCAGTGCAAGTTTGGACAGATTTCACTGTACCATTTTTTCCATAAATCCAAGCTAAACCTGTACTATTTGTATAAAAAAAACATATTTTGGTTATCTATTTCTCAAAAACTACCCATAATACCAAAACCATTCCACTGCCATCCAAGACTGGTACCCCTTAGCTATCAGCAGTGCAAGTTTGGACAGATTTCACTGTACCATTTTTTCATAAATCCAACTTAAACCTGTGCTACCTGTAGGTGACCAAATACACACATTTCATATAGGTTGATTTTGGTTATCTGTTTCTCAAAAATTACCCATAATGCCAAAACCATTCCAATGCCACCCAAGACTGGTAGACCTTAGCTATCACCAGTTCAAGTTTGGACAGATTTCACTGTACCATTTTTTTCATAAATCCAAGTTAAATTTGTACTACCTGTATAAAAAAAATATTTTGGTTATTTGTTTCTCAAAAATTACCCATAATGCCAAAACCATTTCACTGCCATCCAAGACTGGTACCCCTTAGCTATCACCAGTGCAAGTGTGGCTAGATTCCACTGTACCATTTCTTCATAAATCCAAGTTAGTCATATGATCTTCAGGCAATTTTACAGTGATTGCTGATTTTAGTTATCCATTATAAGTCACTGCTAGTCACGACGTTGAATAATAAATATATTCTATAATATTTTCAAACAAGACACTGAAGAAACCCTGAAGTTGCAATTTAAGAGAATGTTTCATTAAAATAATTTTGAAAAGATTTTCATTTTTTGTTGAAAATTGTTGTATAAGAAGTGTAATTCATTGACTGAAGCTGGGGTTTTTATTTAGAGATTTACATTCTGGCTTTTAATTTCACTTTTGTAACACTTTTTTTATTATTGCCATTTTATTTAGTAAAATTGTTATATAATATGGTCATACAGTTATCTCCTCTTCTATGACTGTTTTGAACAGCTCAATGCCAAACTATCCGCACTAATGTGGAGCTGTTGCCCTCTTTGTTTCCATAGACTATATTGGCCAAGTTCATTTGCAAAAAAGTGCACATTCTGTAGGCTCCTAACTAAAGACAGTAGGTTGGTGATGTGGGGTCTTTTTTTGTCCTTGTGAAGTCTAGGATGGTTCTCATCATTCCTGTGGATGTGTTCCATCCTTGAGAGGTATAGTTTACCTACACCTGTAAAGTAAGTAGTATGAGGTCTTTTCTATTCTTGTAAGGTATAGCCTGCGTGAGTCAAGGAATGAAGTGCCATTTCTGCACAACACACAAAATCATGTTTGAAAATATATTAATGCTGAATACGGAAAAAGGTTGAAAGCCTGGACAATAAACTATCAGTATTTTTTGTAAAACCACTCAAAATTTGTATTGCAAATAACAGTATGAGAAATGTGGTGATTAAGTAGATATTAGTAAACAATGGTGTTATTTCCTGCTGAATGCTTGTGAAAAGGCCTCAGCTGGTGTGAAGTACATCCTAAAGGTGCTGGATATGGTTGGTATCTTGACAAAAAAACATTTCAATCATCATGTCTTTCAGTACACAATTCTCTACAATGTCATTACATTCCGTATAACTTTGATTTCCTTTCACAGGAATACAGAAGCCCAGCCTAATTGCAGAAGTTGAATCTGTTCATCTGGACATAAGGTTTTGTCGGAGAAACGTTTTGTCACTCATCTAAGTGACTTCTTCAGTCTCAGCTAGTTAGAAAACTTCCCCAGTCTTATATACAGCACCTTTGCATAACGACTGGTACCAGCACCATTGCATAACAATGGGACCGTTGATCAGTTTAATATGCAGATTGACATATCCATTAAAGACATTGGCCACGTGTGCCATTCACACCGAATTGGGGAAGGGCTGCAATGAACAATTACTGGCAATCCTCCCATGACTTGACAGCGTACACTACATTACTCCGTACGTTTGTGCTGGGGAACCCGATCCTTGAGGTGGACCAGTTTCTGGCACTACGTCTACGTCTACGTCTACTGCGGCCTTCAAACCCCAAAACATGCTAGGCCAGAAACTGGTAGGGGCTTGTGCTAAAATAAAATAAATAAATACAGATTTTCCCCATCATTCTGATCCCAATACCCCATAATGACAAAGTGAACCCAGATGTTTATTTAGACCAGATGTTTATTTATTGAAAAGGAAAAACTAAAATATTGCATTTTTTTGGGGTATGCAGTCTTCTTGGGTATGATGCGACAAGGTTCGGACAACTGGATTTCTGCCATTCTTCTCTTCAGATCCTCTTAAGCTCTGTCAGGTTGGACAGCCATTTGGTTCAAGTCAGGGCTCTGGCTGGGCCACTCAAGAACATCCACACAGTTGTCCTTGGCTCTGTACTTAGGGTTATTGTCTTGTTGGAAGGTGAACCTTTGGCCCAGTCTTCTGTCTGGCCACTCTGCCATAAAGCCCAGCCTGGTGGAGTGCTGCAGTGATGGTGGACCTTCTGGAAGTTTCTTCTATCTGCACACAGGATCTTTGGGTCACTTACCAACACCCTTCTCCCCCGATTACTTAGTTTGGTGGGGCGTCTAGCTCTAGGAAGAGTCCTGGTTGTTCCAAACTTCTTCCATTTAAGAATTATGGAGGCCACTGTGCTTTTGGGAACTTATGGTACAGCAGATTTTTTGTATCCATGTCCAGATCTGTGGCTTCACACAATCCTGGCTCTGAGCTCTACAGACAGTTCTTTCCTCCTCATGGGTTGGCTGAGTTTTTGCTCTCATATGCACTGTTAGCTGTGAGACCTTTATATAGACAAGAGTGTGTCTTTATAAATCATGTCCAGTAAACTGAATTTAATACAGTTAATAAATGTGTAAAAATTCTGTTTTCACTTTCTCATTTTGGGGTTTTGGGTACATAATGATGGGGAAAACCTCCATTTTTTTAAATTGTATTTTAGGGCACAGGGGCACAATATAACAAAATGTGAAAATGTGAAAGGGTCTGAAGACTTTCTGAATGTGCTGTATTATCATAAACTATTTTGATGTTTTGTAGATGATGTGAACATGTGTGATTGATTGTTGTTTATTTTAGTTGTGTGATTTGTGCTTAAAAATGTAATGCATAGAGATTTTTAGCAAATGAAAATTGCAATATTGTTAGTAATAGAACTTGAAAAACTAAGCAACTGAAAATGAAACAGAAAAAAGATATAATAAAATCTACTTTACTTCATAAAACATGACAATTTACTATTTATTTGTTTTGCTGATTGTCTATGAACAATTGACTGAATTAATTTAAAAACATGTAGCTTGTAAATTAAATATAATTAAGTACCATTTTTAAAGTATTCAGTGTTAATTGTAGAAGAAGAACACATCCGAGGATTTGGAGCGTACTTGCTTAGATGTGAACTTAGAAATGAAACAGTGCTTGGGCTGTGACTGATGACGTTTCACAAGTACACAAGAACACAAGCACTGAAAAATATGCATATTGAGAAACGGCCAGCATTATTGGAAGGTTAACAAGCAGATTGACTCACTTCCGGTTTCGGCTAACTCGCAAATATCACCATTTACATTTACGTTTACATTTACAGCATTTAGCAGATGCCCTTATCCAGAGCGACTTACAATTGGTACAGTCTTACAATCCAAGCAATTGTGGGTTAAGGGCCTTGCACAAGGACCCAACAGTGGCAGCTTGGCAGAGGTGGGAGTTGAACTATGGACCTTTCGCTCCATAGTCCAGTACCTTAACCGCTAGGCCACCACAGTACTCACAGTAGTCTAGTCTAACTTTATATGTAGTGCACTTATTGGCCAATATGTAACCACTTGGATTAGACTTCTTCAGAGAATACCAACCTCATAACAGTGACATGCAGTTTAACCAGTCATATGTCTCATCGATGAATTTGTCGAGAATGCCAATGCATGATGCATGTGCCAGATATTGTTACTGCATTGTTTTCTTTTGTGTTTGTACACTCATAATAGTCTAGCGAGAAGTGGATGGACACACAGCACTCAATAGATTTATGTTGTTTAGGTGTTGTCGGAAATACACCCATAGGAGAGCTCATTAAATACACGTTAACACAAATATCTAATCAGCCAATCACAGGCCATTAACTCAATACATTTAAGTATTCAGATATGGTCAAGGAGACCTGCTTCAGAATTTGGATGAAATGTGATTTAAGTGAGTGACTTTGAACGTGGCATGGTTGTTGGTGCTAGCTGAGCTGGTCAGAGAATTTCAGAAACTGCTGATCTCCTGGGATTTTCACACACGGCCATCTCTAGGGTTTACAGAGAATGATCCGATAAAAGAAAATATCCAGTGAGCAGCAGTTGTCTGGGCAAAAATGCCTTGTTGTTGCCAGAGGTCAGAGGAGAATGGCCAGACTGGTTTCAGCTGATAGAAAGGCAACAGTAACTCAAACAATCACTTGTTACAACTGAGGTATGAAGAAGAACATCACTGAATGCACAACCTTGAACTTTTAAGCAACTTCACCAGAAGACCACACCAGGGGCCATTCCTGTCATCTAAAAACAGGCAACAGAGCGTACAATTCAAACAGGCTCACCAACATGCAATGGTGTAGGTTTGCCCTGCAGTGGCGTTGGGTGGTGCGAGTAGTGTTTTTTACGTTAAATAAAACATAGCGTCGACTGTACAAGGAATGCCAAAAATTGGAATGGAAATATGGTCTTATCTTCAGTAACTAAACTATAGAACTTATTTTTGTTTTTAATCCAAGAATTAGCTAACAATAAGATAGTATGTTAATTTTACCTCACTTTTAACTGTTTGAACAGCGGTCAATATGTCCAACATTATATTCACTTATTAATTTTCTTATCCACTATTACTGATCATGCTATCATGCAAGTAAGAAATATTACAAATAAGTAAAAGCATTTCACATTTAACTAGTTTTGCAACATGCTCAGGTGCTTATATAACAGGATGCTTTGCTTTTTCTACACTGATCTTATTCACAATAATGACTGATGACTTAGGCAGCAAGTGTACTGAGCTTAAGAACTCAATGCAATTCTAAGGCTCAGAGGAGGATGTGTTCCTCATTTTACTCTGGTATTTCCTCATGCACCTTAGGGAGATTTTCCTAGCTACTGTCACCTCCGGCTAATCATTTATTTTTTCTGTTAAGATTATTTGACTTTTTGTTAAGATAATATGCGATAAATTTCAGTATTAATATCTCTAGCCAGAACGATACTGATTCTGCAAAAGAGTAAATATTGTAAACACAATTGTGTTTTGCTGTTCTGGGATAAGTAGGTGAAACATTTAACCAATTTTATTTAATTCAGACTCCAATAGAATATAAATGGTTTTGATGAGATTGTGTCTATCTGGTAAGATGAAACGGCAGTTGAGTTTCATTACAGCTTACAAGTTGTTCTTGATCACATGTTGGCTGTTGTATAAGCTGCCTGATTTCAGACAAGATTTATAATTATTTTACTGAGGACTAGTGTGTGACCTAGCTCCTCTATCCAGTTACTTTTGGCCCAATCTTTTGGCCCAATCTTTTGGCCCAATCTTTTGGCCCAAATATTATGAACAGAGACCTTGTACAATGCAATTTCTGATTCATTTAGGGTTTCATGTGCAAAAATCCACAAAACTGCCACAGTCCAGAGTGTTAATCTGTGATTGTAGCTCTGTTCTATGCAAACATGATTTATTTTCATTTTTACAAAATTAAACAGACATGTCATTACCGTCAAGGACCTTAAGGCCATGTACAGGAACATCATGTCCCATGTTCAAGTCAGCCAAATGTGAATTCTGTATTTAAAAACAATCACACATCCAAATTTCAGACCTCAAATTCCAATCTTGTGCCTAATAAACTAATATTATTAGTTACTAATTATGTAATAAGATAAATAGAATAGGCGTATACGTTTAGGTCTGTAATTAAATCTTTTCACTTTTTTTTTTTTTTGGCAAGTCTGTCTTATGAATAACACACCCAGTCTCTAATAAACTAAGGCAATGACATACTAAAACGGGAGCGCGCATCGGAGGGGGCGCGCATGTGGTCGGTCCTCTCCGGATCCGCAGTGCTCTTCTGTGAACAGCGTCACGCAGCATCATCTCAGCGCAGAGCTCACATCGCGCATCCATCTTTCAAAGGGAGCTCCACGTTGCGGGTGTAGATCGGACCTAAAAAAATAATTTATTAGGCTATATCCTCTATCATTTGGTTATTTCGTTTCGACTCAAGACTCTCCTCTTGGATCAGAGGAGCGCGCGCTTGTGAATTAGTCAGATCGGGCCCGGTGATTGCATCCGCAGTGTGGTCGAACCGGACAGAAACAGACACAGACAGACAGACGCTTGGTTTGTATTTGTCTGTGTCCCCGCCGTCTGTGGATGTATTAACATATTTATTAATCAATCAGTCAGCCAATTGATCCCATGTTCCATCCATCCTTCCTCCACCTACCTATTTTTCAGTCTGTCAGTCCGTCCATCTAGCTATCCATCTGCCATTCTATCTACTTATATATCCATTTATCAATCTGTCTACCTACCTATTTATCCATGCATCCAGCTTCTAATTGATCCACCCGTTTGCCTACCTAACTACCTACATATACTATATATAGAACCATATATCCAACCTTCCTACTTACATATAAATCCATCAATTCATCTGTCTACTTACCTACATCTCCAGACACCTACCCCCCAAAAACTTTTCCCTTCTACCTACATACAGGCAAAATTAGATGCAAAGGAGAGATCAAATGGAATTTCGTCCTCATAAAAAAAATTGTTCATGCCCATCAGACTAGAAATGGCTACAAAACCATCTGTAAAGAGTTTAGACTCTGCAAATCCACAGTCAGACAGATGATGGACAAACTGAGGAAATTGAAAACCCCAGTTAGCCTCCCTAGGAGTGGACGACAAACAAAGATCCCTCTAAGAGCTAGGTGTGTAACAGTCAACAAGGCAACAACCAATCCCAGGGTAACTCCTAAGCAGCTAAAGGCCTTTCTCACATTAGCTAATGTTATTGTTCATGAGTATAGTATCAGGGGAACACTGAACAACAAGGGTGTTAATGGCAGAGTTGCAAAATCTGTAGTTTGCCAAAGATCGCATGGATCACACAAGCCAGAAAAGCTATTGGAAAATGTTTTGTGATGGATGGGACCAAAACTTTGGACTGACATGACAAGAATTATGTCTGCATAAAATTAAAATACTGCATTCCAACATAAGAACCTTATCCCATTTATGAAATGGTGGTGGTAGCATCATGGTTTGGGCCTGTATTTCTGGGCCTGGATGGATTGCCTTGAATCTCAAAAGAACATGGGTCATGTGATTAGGGTTGTTGTTAAGTCAGTCTCATTTGTTTAATTGTGGTCCCTTTATCCCTTTATTAAATGATTTGAATATCTGGTGATGGTTTAGGTCATATTTCTGAAGATATTCTAGATGGAAAATTCTAAAGTGTTCATAAACTTGCAAACACAACTGTATCCATCCAGCCATCCATCCATCCATACATCCATTTAATTACTTACCTATTCATCCATCTATCCATCTGCATGTAGCTGTCCATACTGTATATGTATGTGTAGTGCTCTTAAATATTTATTCACTCATTTATACACAAACACACATCAATGTCTGTAAATTATTGAAACGCATACTTGCTTATTCCCTCTTCATGTCTGTTTAACACCAATATGCTATAAAGGTAAATTTCATTTTTAGCAAGACCTTTCACAGGTAAATCAAAAGACTAAACTTGCAGATACAGCAGTATGAGTAATAGTAGATGTAAGGAGATGAGGTGTAATCACTGTAGCAGTGTAAGAACGCACTGAAGGATGGAGCAGACTCCCTCACTACCTCTCTGATTCATTTGCTCTTTTTATTTCTCGTACTTCATTCATCCATTTTGCATCAACTAGTTTTAATAATCTCATTTCTATTACAGATAGGACTTTTGTGGCTGGTATACGTCATTTTCTCTGGTCCTGAGTATGCCAAACTCTTCATAGTTACTCTTATCATGATTTCTGTTTGTGCAATCTTTTTCTTTCAAATGGAAATATAAATCCCTGTTCCCATCTCCCCTCCCTGCCTGCTTGCTGCTGAGAAGTCTCAAGTAATGGGTTTTCTGGGAGAGAGAAAGAGAAAGAAAAACAGAGCCTATTTATGCAATTATGCTTTATACAATTCTTAGCTTCTTTGGGAGAACTGCCTAACCAGGTCAGAACAGGCCTGGGAAAAGAGACACAAGAATTAAAATAAGTGTATAATGGAACAACAAGTAAAATTGGAATAATATAATAATAAAAATGTACTTAAACAAATATTATAATTAATAAAGATATGTCCATGTTTAATTCAGGCTAGTTATGAAGTATTTATTACATTTATATTATCATTAATATTGTGCTAATTTCTCTGCACAGTATACAGAACATTATTAAGGCATACATACTGCCACAAATAAATTTTTAAAAACATGATATTTAATTAAGAATTTCCATTGTACATTCATGTTCCCTCGTGTTCTTAATATATTGGTTACTGATTCTGGACTGTACTGATGTATTTGTTTGCTATGCTAAAAAGCCATTGTTTCTATCTCATCACTTATATTGGCAATGTTGTGGAGGTTTTATAGCCAATTGATTCAAATAGATCATTACAGCAAGCTAACGAAGGATCTAGATTTAGTTTCTTTGACATTTACAGTCACACTGGGATTTGAACATTCCCATCACTAACACAAATAATGAATTAGCATGACAGATGACTTATGCATTCCTTTTAACATAGGAAATGTAATATGTGATATATGTCAATATGAGGTAACTTCCTCAATTATTTTTAGAACAAAATCTTGTTTCCTCTTCAACAGGGCTATGTATTATGCTATAATATTTAGTGTGCTATAAGCAGAATGGGTGCCCCCATGTGACACTAGTTTTGTATTGGCTAAGCCAAAATCATTACACCTACAGTATGTAATCACACACTTGCCATCATTTTGCTGAGTTATACTAATTACAAAACCAGTCTGATAAAAAATGGAAATGCTACGACATTTGGGAATTCAGTAGAAGTCTGTTCTTATCAATTTACATTCTTTTAGCTTTTACTTCAAGTATTTCCCCACAGGTATCTGTGTATCCTCACGATTGTTTTCAGTCACAGTGAATGCACTAAAAGTAACGTAAAAAAGAATTAGGAGAATTTCATTTGTAAATAGAACAAAGATCTTTGTAAAGTTTACATGTCAGTATGTTTTGGTCATGCAATACATTAGAGATCACAGTAATACCCTTGCTGTATTTTTTTGCAACTTGTGTTTAGTCTGGCTGTGTTTAAATAGTGGATATTTGTGTTCTGATGTATGGATCAATTAACTGGATTCAGTTTGTCTATGCAAGTAACAAATCATCTTTATCAGAATGATTTGTTACAAAGGCATATGTAATTTCCATAATCTATAAGTTCTACAAAAATGATCTTACATAGCTAGCTGCCTGTAAGTCTGGATATGCTATGGTATGCTATGCTGTCCTGTGAATTTCCCACATATCTGCTGTTGCCTCTTTTAAGGTTAAATTGCAAACTTAATTCCCAAATATGAATACGGTCCGATTTTGTTAACACGTACACTCTTAAAGGATTAAACATGTGGTGCACAAGAATCTACCTCACCTATATTTGTGTGACAGAAAATATGTTAGACCGTACATAATAAAAATGCACTACCTGTGAAAAGCTTGGGCTCAACTAGTTGATTGACTAATAATAATAAGCTTATTAACCCAGTTTGATATTAATCTCAAATGTCATTAACAGGTGTATTGTTCAAAGTTTGCTTCTGTAGCTATTGGGCTAATGTTGCAAGTAACAAGTTTATCATTTTCAGAACGCTGAACAAACTGTAGACAATTACAATTACATACACTGGTGCTTGAAAGTTTGTGAACCCTTTAAATTTTCTATATTTCTGCATAAATATGATCTAAAACATCATCAGAAGTCTTAAAAGTAGATAAAGCCAACCCAGTTAAACAAATTAGACAAAAATATTATACATGGTCATTTATTTATTGAGGATAAATGATCCAATATTACATATTAGTGAGTGGCAAAAGTATATGAACCTTTGCTTTCAGTATCTGGTGTGACCCCCCTGTTCAGCAATAATTGCAACTAAACGTTTCCTGTAACTGTTGATCAGTCCTGCACACCGGGTGCTTGGAGGAATTTTAGCCCATTCCTTCATACAGAACAGCTTCAACTCTGGGATGTTGGTGGGTTTCCTCACATTAACTGCTCGCTTCAGGTCCTTCAACAACATTTCGATTGGATTAAGGTCAGGACTTTGACTTGGCCATTCTAAAACATTAACTTTATTCTTCTTTAACCATTCTTTGGTAGAATGGCTTGTGTGCTTAGGGTTGTTGTCTTGCTTCATGACCCACCGTCTCTTGAGATTCATTTCATGGACAGATCAGTCTTGACATTTTCCTATATAATTCTCTCATATAATTCAGAATTCATTATTCCATCAATGATGGCAAGTCGTCCTGGCCCAGATGCAGCAAAACAGGTCTAAACCATGATACTATCACCACCATGTTTCACAGATGAGATATGGTTCTTATGCTGGAATGCAGTGCTGTCCTTTTCCCAAACATAATGCTTTTCTTTTAAACCAAAAAGTTCTATTTTGGTCTCATCCATCCACAAAACATTCTTTCAATAACCTTCTGGCTTGTCCACGTGATCTTTAGCAAACTGCAGATGAGCAGCAATGTTCATGAGCAACATTGGCTTTCTCTTTGAAACCCTGCCATGCACACCATTGTTGTTCAGTGTTCTTCTGATGGTGGACTCATGAACAGTAACATTAGCCATTGTGGGGAGAGGCCTTCAGTTGCTTAGAAGTTACCCTGGGGTCCTTTGTGACCTTGCCAACTTTTACACATCTTGCTTGATCTTTGTTGGTTAACCACTCCTGGGGAGGGTAACAATGGTCTTGAATTTCCTCTATTTGTACACAATCTGTCTGACAGTGGATTGGTGGAATCCAAACTCTTTAGAGATGGTTTTGCAACCTTCTACAACTCTTTTTCTGAGGTCCTCAGAAATTTATTTTGTTCATGCCATGATGCACTTCCACAAATGTGTTGTGAAGAGCAGACATTGATAGATCCCTGTTCTTTAAATAAAACATGGTGCCCACTCACACTTGATTGTCATCCCATTGATTGAAAACACCTGACTCCAATTTCACCTTCAAATTAACTGCTAATCCAAGAGATTCACATACTTTTGCCACTCACTGATATGTAATATTGGATTATTTTCCACAATGAATAAATTACCAAGTATAATATTTTTGTCTCATTTGTTTAACTGGGTTCTCTTTATCTACTTTTAGGACTTATGTGAAAATCTGATGTTTTTTAGGTCATATTTATGCAGAATTATAGAAAATTTTACAAACTTTCAAGCACCTGTTACGGTTCGCCATATAAAAGCGATGGTGAACCGTCAAAACTAAATAAGAAGGTTTTGGGACCCAAATGCAGTTAGCTCCAGATGGTAATAATGAACTGAAATGAAGCCGACAGCTCTGCAGTGAAGCCGAAGCCTTGACGCAGGTGCACGTGCTGACATCCTTGGTGCTCGCACTGGCGCTGACATTCTCAGAGCTGGCACTAGCACTGACATCTTCTGCACTGGCACTGGCATCCTTGGCGCTGGCACTGGCGCTGACATCCTCGGCGCTGGCATTGACACTGACGTCCTTGATGCAGTTGCGGGTGCTGATATCCTCAGTGCTGGCACTGGCACTGACATCCTCGGCGCTGGCATTGGCACTGACGTCTTTGATGCAGTTGCGGGCGCTGACATCCTCGGTGCTGGCACTGGCGCTAACATCCTCGGCGTCAGCACTGGTGCTGACATCCTCGGCGCTGGCATTGGCGCTGACATCCTCGGCGCTGGCATTGGCACTGATGTCCTTCACGCAGGTGTGAGCTCTGATGTCCTTGATGCAGGTGCGGGTGCTGACATCCTCGGCTCTGGCACTGGCACTGACATCCTCAGCGCTGGCACTGGCATCCTTGGCGCTGGCATTTGCACTGACGTCCTTGACACAGGTGTGGGCTCTGATGTCCTTGATGCAGGTGCGGGTGCTGACATCTTCGGCGCTGGCCCTGGCGCTGACATCCTTGGTGCTGGCACTGGCGCTGACATCTTTGATGCAGGTGTGGGCTCTGATGTCCTTGATGCAGGTGCGGGTGCTGACATCCTCGGCGCTGGC
>JAJAGP010004631.1:0-19326 GCA_025084515.1 Ancistrus triradiatus
CCCAAAACATCACTGCTCTAGAGGAGATCTGCATGGAGGAATGGGCCAAAATACCAGCTACAGTGTGTGCAAACCTGGTGAAGACTTACAGGAAACGTTTGACCTCTGTCATTGCCAACAAAGGTTATGTTACAAAGTATTGAGTTGAACCAAATTTATTGACCAAATACTTATTTTCCACCATAATTTACAATTAAACTCTTTAAAAATCCTACAATGTGATTTCCTGGATTTCTTTTCTCATTTTGTCTCTCATAGTTGAAGTGTACCTATGATGAAACTTACAGACCTCTCTCATTTTTCTAAGTAGGAGAACTTGCACATTCAGTAGCTGACTAAATACTTTTTTGCCCCACTGTATAAAAATCTGATTGGTTGATACAGCTGTACCTTGATAATTATGTTGCCTTTTAAACAGACATGTAAAGCCTTGGTGCAGCTCATTGAAGTCCAACCCAATGAGAGAGCTAGCTGGGCTTTATTGCTTGTCTATCCTGGAAAGAACACTTCTAACTGGACAAACGTCTGACTTGTCAAATGTTTAACCTTTTTGCATCCAGGAAACAAACTTAACAACGAGTAGTTCTAACAGACTGAGAGAATAAATAGAACAAGAAATAGTCTGGTGAATGAAAAAAATATTAACCCAATATAGTGACATAATTGTTAAATGCCAAAAGTTTCCCCACTGCTGTACAGATATATCTTCTACAAACCCAGCTGCACAAATTGTATGTTCTTCTTAAGCCTAGATGACCATACCATCATACATAGTTTTATGAAATTTTGTAAATTATGTAATGAAACTGCATCCCTTATCCAAACTCATGCACTGTTGTAGACCCATGCTACTTGCTGATTCCGATCTGAATTCTACCTCACACATCTCTGATTCGCCATGAAATCTGAAAGCAATTTCTTTTATACTTCCTCTGCCAACACAATTTCTCCCACCATGTTCTAGGCTTATTTTTGGCTTTCGACCCATTTTATTGCTTCTGCTCAGGAGTAGATCAGAAATCAGTGTTTATACTGCTGGTTTATTAATGAAAAATCTATACTTCATTCTGTATTGAGCACTGCACTTACTGATGATGGCAATCCTTGATATATTGAGCATAGAGTTTATCCTACCTAGCCACACAATCCACAGTACCATACTAATAATCACCCAACAGCCTTACAACACTCTTTAAGCAAATTGGTCTTTCTTTAGTTGAAGAAGCTTTTAAACAATTGCTAATGTCAGAACATGTAATATTGGTAGCATACTATTCTTACATACTATATAGTGACAGTTCTTTGTTTCTATATTTCAAACAGATTCCCTTCAGATGCTCAGAACTTTCTTTTTACAAGATCATGTCCCACCCTGAGACTACTTAGTCCTGAACTAATAAAAGAGGATATTGACCCAATACTGACATTCAGTGTGAAATGTAGTACAGTTCATAAGGTTGCTTCATTCTCATGTTTTCAGCAATCCAAAATAGCATGGAATTTTTAAAACATACTTGGACTGGTTGTTATTGGCAGGCCACCATGTTTATGTCAACTGAAATGCAGTTTAGAATTCAGCCACAATATGTTGGGGTTTCCATCTTTGACAGACAGAATGACTCCCACTTGTGGTTACATGAATCACAGTCCTTTCTTCTTTTAAGGCCCACAGTGTAGCCCCACTGTCTGTACAGAGACATGATCATTCAATGGTGAACATATTACTGTTCTGTATTAATTATTATTTTATATTTTACCTTTTAAGCCTGGTTTATGTTTCCATCCAAACTGGATTCTGAACCTGCAGGTGGTCCTGATTGGTAAAGGCAAGGCAGCTGGGAAAAGTCACTAAGTCAAGTCAAGTCAGATTTATTTATATAGCGCTTTTTGCAATGGAGCATTGTCTCAAAGCAACTTTACAATTTTAGATTATCTCCTAATATCTACGTCCAATCCCAAATTGAGCAAGCCTAGGGCGGCAGTGGCAAGGAAAAACTCCCTAAGCGTTATGAGGAAGAAACCTTGGGAGGACTAAGACTCAAAAAGGGACCCAACCTCCTTGGATGGTGTAGATGATACTCATTTATCTAAACTAATAAGTAATGGAGTCATAGTTCAAATAAAATGTAAAATATGCACATCGGCAGTAATTAGTCCGATAAACAGAGTCACTCTAGTATCTTTAGTCTAAGCAGGAAAGTCGTTGGCGCCACTTCGTCCCCAGATAACCAGAGGAGGGAGAGAGTTACTGCTCTCTGGTGTGGCCCGGGTATGGTCGAGCTGGAGCTGAAGCGGCTGAACATCATGTATGGGGCAGGAACTGGTACCGGAATACAGCTCAGAGAGAAAACAGAAAATGTCATTAGTTATTAATTAAGAGCATAGTGTCTATTAACAATCACTGATGCCACGTGTAGCATGAGACCCCGGCAGCATTAGCTATAGCAGCATAGCTAGAAAGAGGAGAATCGGAAGGTAACACAGCCAAGAGGGATCACATGAGACATCGGCAACCCCACGGGAGGCACTATAAAAACAACTCTCATATTTACCTTCTAGCTCCACAGTGACTGGCTATTATAGGCCTTTTTGGGATAGAATAAGTGCGTTGATGAGTGCACAGTACAGTGGTCCAATTTGGATTTACTATATGGCATAGTATGCCAAAAAATGTCATAAATAGTAAACATGTCTGGATGCAGCCTCTAGTTAGAGGAGAGGCTGTTTGAAATGCAGTGTTGAAAAGTAAAAAAAAGCTAAACTACATTCCTGTGCAGCCAGGTTTGTTTCTGTTTTTAAAGCACTGTATGTATAAGAAATTCAGCATTTACATTCACATTATTTAGCAGTACCATTATACAGGGTGACATTTTCCTACAAGTCCTACAGGGTACAATCCAAGCAATTCAGGGTTAAGGGCCTTTCTCAATAGTCTAATACTGCCATCTTCTAATTCAATAAGTCTGGAAAAAGAACGTTTTTTCTTGTAATCAATAATCCAGTACCTTTTGCGCTGAGCCACCACTTAACAACAATATTGTCTTAGCAGTAAAAAGAAGCAAAGTTGATAACTGCTACATTGTATCAGTTTTAAGTCGCTCTGGATAAATGACGTAAATGTAAAGTCACAGTAATAAGATTAGTGACTGTTTTTCTAGAGTATGTTTATAAAACTACATTTTTAAACCATCATGTTCTCAGTGTATGCTAGGGTATTGTTTAAACAGACAACACCACAGCTTGTTTTCTCCTATTGCTACTGCCTATTTCTACCCATCATTGTTTTACAGACAGCTAAAAGCTTTTTACTGTAAAAGAGATAAACCTTGAATGTACCAAACAGCTCTTCTGAGAAAGCATAAACCAGGCTTTAGTCATATTGCTGTTAATTATAATGGTGCTGTCACTGAATTATAGAATGTGGTTCTTTTTGGCTTAAGTATGAAGATGTGGGTGCTTGAACTGATTTTTCTGTGTGTGTGTGTGTGTGTGTGTGTGTGTGTGTGTGTGTGTGTGTGTGGTCATAGAGATAAGCAAATACAAAAAAGCCATAAGACACTTACAACACATTTAGGAGTCACCAGTGTAGGGCATGGGTCATCGGTGGAATGTAAGAAAAGATAGCACTTTATTAATCCCTGATGGGACATTAGTGTTCCAGTAGCAAAGCCTACAAAACAGACAGCACTATAAGCATAGTGAGAGAAATAGAGGTGGATATGGTAAACTAGATAATTAAGGAAGATTTCTTATTTTCTTATATCACCCACATCCTTACACCAGCAGCAACAGCCTGAACCATTGATACAAGGCAGGATGGATCCATGCTTTCATGTTGTTTATGCCAAATTCTGACAATACCATCCAAATTTCTCAGCAGAAATTGAGACTCATGAGACCAGGCAATATTTCTACAATCCTCAGTTGTCCAATTTTGGTGAGAACATGCGAATCGCAGCTTCAGTTGTTTGTTGGTAGCTGACAGGAGTGACACCCAGTGTGGTATTCTGCTGCTGTTGCCCATTTGCTTCAAGATTCGACATGATGTGCATTCAGAGATGCTCTTCTGCATACCTAGGTTCTGCCTTTCTATCAGCTCAAACCGGTCTGGCCATTCTCCTCTAACAAAGCATCAAGGCATATCAGAGAAGCATCTTCATCCAAAGAACTTCAGCAGGTCATCTTGACCATGTATAAATGCCTAAATGCATTGAGTTGCTGATGTGAGTGGCCAATTAGATATTTGCATTAACAAGCAGTTGATCATGTGTACCTAAAGAAGTGGCTGTATATATATATATATATATATATACATACATACATACATACATACATACATACAGTGGTGCTTGAAAATTTGTGAACCCTTGAGAATTTTCTATATTTCTGCATAAATATGACCTGAAACATCATCTGATTTTCACACAAATCCTAAAAGTAGATGAAGAGAACTCAGTTCAACAAAGGAAACAAAATATTATACTTGGTCATTTATTATTGAGGAAAATGATCCAATATTACATTTTATGCGTGGCAAAAGTATGTGAACCTTTGCTTTCAGTATCTGGTGTGACCCCCCAAAAACGTTTCCTGTAACTGTGATCAGCATGCACACTGGCCTAGAGGAATTTTATACAATTCCTCCATAAGCCTGTATAATGTATGAATAAGTACATGAGATACATACATACATAGCTAAGCCAATAAGACCTACAACCCAAAATCAGAAAAAAGTGGGATAGTAGAGAAAATGCAATAAAAAACACAGTGTATCTTACATTTACTTTGACCTTTACATTTTGTACACATTACAAAAGCATGGCTGGAGAAGAAGAGGGTACGGGTACTGGACTGGCCTACCTGCAGTCCTGACCTGTCCCCAGTAGAGAATGTGAAGAGAATTTTGAAACAAAAACTGTGACAATGACAACCCTGTTGTGCACCTTAACACGTATTTGCAGGAAGAATGGGACAAAATAACACCTGAAACATTACTTCGCTTGGTGTGTTCAGTGCCACAACATATTTTAAGTGTTGTAAGAAGTAACGGCAACATTACAAAGTAGTAAGTTTTTTTTTTTTTCCCCATCCCATTGGAATGTGTTGCAATGTTGAAGTGCAGGAATGGATGTACAGTGGGACAAAAAAGTATTTAGTACTCATTGTCCAAGTTCTCCTACTTAGAAAGATGAGAGAGGTCTGTAATTTTCATCATAGGTACACTTCAACTATGAGAGACAACATGAGAAAAAAAAATCCAGGAAATCAAATTGTGGTAGGAGATTTTTTAAGAATTTAAAGGTAAATAGGTGGAAAATAAGTTATTTGGTCAATAACAAAAGTTCAACTCAATACTTTGTAACATAACCATTGTTGGCAATGACAGAGGTCAAACGTAAGTCTTCACCAGGTTTGCACACACTGTAGCTGGTATTTTGGCCCATTCCTCCATGCAGATCTCCTCTAGAGCAGTGATGTTTTGGGGCAACATGGACTTTCAACTCCCTCCACAAATTTTCTATGGGGTTGAGGTGTGGAGACTGGCTAGGCCACTCCAAGACCTTGAAATGCTTTTTACGGAGCCACTCCTTCATTGCCCGAGCGGTGTGTTTGGAATCATTGTCATGCTGGAAGACCCAGCCACGTTCCATTTTCAATGCTCTCACTGATGGCCTTAACACGGATCAGTTGTCCTGTCCTCTTTGCCAAAAAACAGCCTCAAAGCATGATGTTTCTTGTTTTCTTGGGATGCAACTCAGCATTCTTCTTCCTCCAGTTGAGTTTTTACTAAAAATTTCTATTTTGGTTTCATCTGACCACATGATATTCTCCCATCCATATGCTCTCTGGCAAACTTCAGACAAGCCTGGACATGTACTGGCTTAAGCAGGGGGGCACGCCTGGCACTGCAGGATCTGAGTCCCTCTCGGGGTAGTGTGTTACTGATGGTAGCCTTTGTTACTTTGGTCCCAGCTCTCTGCAGGTCATTCATCCCTCCGTGTGGTTCTGGGATTTTTCCTCACCGTTCTCATAATAATTTTGACCTCATGGGATGAGATCTTGTGTGGGGCCCCAGATCGAGGGAGATTATCAATGGTCTTGTATGTCATTCCATTTTCTTACAATTGCTCCCACAGTTGATTTAGTCACATCAACCTGCTTGCCTATTGTAGATTCACTCTTCCCAGCCTGCTGCAGGTCTACAATTTTCTTCCTGGTGTCCTTCGACAGCTCTTTGGTCTTGGCCATGGTTGAGTTTGGAGTCTGACTGTTTGAGGCTGTGGACAGGTGTCTTTTATACAGATAATGAGGTCAAACAGGTTCCATTAATACAGGTAACAAGTAGAGGACAGAAGAAGTTACAGGTCTGTGAGAGCCAGAAATCTTGCTTGTTTGTGGGTGACCAAATACTTATTTTCCACCACAATTTACAATTAAATTCTTTAAAAATCCTACAGCGTGATTTCCTGGATTTTTTTTCTCATTTTGTCTCTCATAGTTGAAGTGTAGCTATGATGAAAATTACAGATCTCTCTCATCATTCTAAGTAGGAGAACTTGCACAATCAGTGGTTGACTAAATACTTTTTTCCCCAACTGTATATTCACGTATATGTTCATACTTTCAGAGATGAAATAAAAGTCAAAGTAAAGTAAGAAACACTTTTTCTGATTTGGGGTTGTATATGATTCAAAGTTTGATTTCCCTCAATTACTTTTGTATGTTTATCCACTGAAGATTACAGTTTATGTAGACCTGCAGATTGCGTTGTTCAACAGTAATTATAAAATGTGATGGTTAATATGTTGCATTAAATTAGCCATCCTGGTACACCTGGTAGTCATGTATTCAGCTTCCATCCACTTGAGTTATTTATTGTCTATCATGTATTCCTTATTTCCTAAATCACTGGGTTAATAATATATTTGAGGTGTCTGTGTCTGCCCCACTGATATTTTTGATCAGTAGCTACTACAGGTCTCAGCGAAGTATTCACAAAGAAAAATGGCTAAACAAACATTTCAGGGGAAAACTTCATAGTGTTTAAAAGAGCCATGAGTTTCCAGAAAATGAATAAGCTTGGGATTTAAGTATGATTCATTTTGGAATTTTTATTGGATCTTAAAATGAGCTTTCATTAAAGAGAGTTTAAAATAAGTCTGTGGAACTGGACAATAGTGAAGTTAAATGCTACTGTTTCATACTGTTGTCTGCAATTATTCCACATAGAAACGGGATCATCTTTGTTTGTAGGTCTCTAATTACTGTTTTAGCTGTGCTAGGGTTCTGGCAAAGGCTTCTGGTGAATTCCAATAATTGCCATAGATGTTTTAGGGGTTGCTGGGCTCATCAGCAGATGATATTTTGAAAACTCTAAACATTACCCTATAAATTATACAATCTGTTTGCATATGTGGGCTTCATTCTTGTTGTTTGGGGATGTTAGTGTGTCCCATGTCCAGCACAGTCGTGACTTATCTCAACCATAAAGCTGTCTCATAAAACTTGCTACTGCACCACAGAGTGCACTGGAGAGTAGCTTCTTATCTAGAGCTTAATTTAACTTGTGATTAGAAGTTATTTTAGTGGAAATAGACTGCAAAACCGTTTTAATAGATTCATTTAAATACAAACAAAGTATTTTTTGCACATGGAGTCTATTTGATTGTGCATGTAGACATGATGACTTATAAAATAATTTTAAAGTTAACGTGTTAATTGGTATAACCAAATGTCAAAGAGGGTAAGGCAAAAATAGAATTAGAAATGCCATAAAAATCAATAAACAGTTTTTAAAGAATTGTATGATTGTTTGAATCATTTATATAGATACATAATTTTAATGCTAGTAATAAGGCAGAGCACATACACAATTAAACCGAAATTCAATTTTGCATGTGTAATTTGTTTTTATGAAGTCCACGTCAACTCTAATTAAAGGTCTGTTTGTAGAGCTCTCATGGCAAGAGACAGAACTATATTGCCAGGGCATTCTTCTGCAGTTAATGTTGTTGCCATTTACACTACAGTGCTTTCCTCTGCTACTAACACAGCTGTACACAATGCTGTTGCCCAGAATGAGATTCAGTTTGCACCCACTCCACCTGACCATCACATTGCAAGCCTGGCTCAGCAACCGAACAAAGTAAATTAAATGACAATTTCTGCATTTGTCCAAATGGAAAAAAAATATTTGCAATAGTCTTTCGTTTGCTGTTATGGTGAAAAGAAATGCATAATGGGATAAATAGGTAATTGATAAATGTATGAAATGCTTCCTGTGAGACTGAACGCAGACACAAATAAAGCATATAGCACACCTTTAGAACACAAGTGATTTGCTAGGTGGATGATCTACAGAATCCCCATTATTTTGTAGTCAAAAGTCCATTCTTAATGTTTAACTATTAATCTGTTTTTAGTCTTCTCCTAACCACAGTAAATGCAGCCATTGTGCCATTAATACCTGATCTTAAGTCATTTCAGATTTACATATTCACTCGGCACTCTGTAAATGACAGTTTGGCTTGGTAAATCACACTATGGGTGGTAAATGCATTGGAACTTGGAAAGAAATCCCGCATTGCATATTAATGAAGTCAAGTATGCAAACCAGATGTCTTAGTTTGCTTGTTTGAAATGCGTCGTCATCTGTAGAATCTGTTAGTAATCAGCTATCACATTTTTGTGGGTGTTGCACATAGTTTTGCAAAGCCTTAATCAGTCGGGTCCTCAGCATCCAAGGATCCTAACATGTTTTGTCCTGTGTTATTGCTCACCACTCCGTGTCTGGTGTCTTAGAACCAGTAGTTCTGTTGTTATGGAAAATGATTGGAACAGCTCATTGTAACCTGGAGGAAGGGTGGAGCATGCCAGTCTGCCAAGATGGGGAATGTTTTATGTTATTCCACTAACTCTTACCGCTCTCAGTCCTTGCATCACATTGGTCTCAGATTTTAAAATCCCCCCGAAGTCCTCCCCTCTCTCTGTAAAGGAAGGAACACTAAGGCCTTTTATAGGTCCAGTCCTAATTCTCCGGGAGCAGTGCCGAACAAGTAGGATCTGCGTCCGCGCACAACCCCCAATTCCCTGCCCCCGAGATATTTCCTGCTTCAGCCCTCTCAGCTAATACCAAACAGACTTCTCCTTCTTCATGGGCTCCCCTTACAATCTTGCCAACAGACCCGTTGATAATACTTCTGACATCCACCAGATACAGCAGTGAAGAGATGTGAATGAAACTTTAAGTATCTCACTGTCCTTCTAGGTAGGATTTATGTGAATAAAGAATTATATTCATGTGTTCCAACACAAACCAGGCTATCAATTCCAATGAACTGACTTTTCCCTCAAATATACTTGGTAACACATGTTTTACCCAAGGCCTCTTAATGATGGACTTATAGTGATAGGTTAGTTGGCACAAGCTTGCTTCTATTTGTAAGTGGTTTTGGGCTGTTCTGTAGGGAAATCTCTTTTCGGGTTGAGAATGTTTAAATACACACATCAACAATTTTCCGCAACTATATATCATCCTCACTACAGCTGGAATTTCAATGTCTGTTGATGTGAGACATGATGAACATGTGTTTA
Organism: Ancistrus triradiatus; assembly: GCA_025084515.1. Lineage (NCBI taxonomy): Eukaryota > Metazoa > Chordata > Actinopteri > Siluriformes > Loricariidae > Ancistrus > Ancistrus triradiatus. The sequence continues at coordinate 9,595 of JAJAGP010004631.1, forward strand.
CATTCTGAAATAATCTGTCTTCTTGATTGAAAGTCTAGTGAAAGTGTCTTCCAAGTATCATCTCTGCTATTTATATCAAAATGTGAAATTTTTGTACCGACTGACTTTCTGTCCTGTACCCCAATTTCTTGCTAGCTTGTCTTTGCCAGGATTCCATATACAGTCATCTTGGGGTACGTTTCCCAAAAGTATAGGTGCTAACTATTGTACGTTAGCAACTTACATAGTTGCATTGTAACTGCATCATTCCAGCTACGTAAATGCTCCCCTGGTCAGTTGATTTGAGAAATACAGTCCCCATTTTACAATTCGAATCCATCATAAGTCAAATGTTTCGTAATCATGAGTTTTATATATATTGTATATATCAAAGCATATCCTACCTTTAACATGCTTAAACATGTTACATTAAGCTTATTTTGTAATAAAGTGTTGAATATCTCATGTAATTTAATGACTAATGTATTGACCTGGGAAACCCCTACGTCAGGCACTGCCGATTTCTTCATTTAGCATGGAGGAGTGCAGGAGAGTATCATGCCCAGGGAAAGTTTAAAATTCAGAGTATGTTTTCTGCTTGATGTATATTTATGTGTAATATCAGATTCCCATAGTCAAAAAATTGTAAAATGGGGACTACCTGTAATGAGTCATCTAAGTACACCAAACTTGAATGGCATGTTTTGCTACTTAAAATCAATAGAACTGGAATACAACATATGCTTTCAAATGTTGATGCACACCCTAAAATACATTGAAAACAGTTATACACAATTTGGCATTTGCAAGTTTTGCAGAAATCTCATTCAGCTTTTTTTTTTGCCTATAGACATTGTGCATATATATAAAACATAATTTAAATCAAGAATATTCTGTTCATCTGAGTCCCATCTTGGTTCTGCCAATTTCTGCACTGGTTCTTTCACCTAGGTTTCACCTAGGTGTGTGCTTTATATTTTTTCCAGTTAATATTTTTCCACTGTTGTTTTTCCCTTTACTTATTTTGCCATATAAATCATTCACATGCTGTATGTACTTTTTTGGTTGTATTGCCTATTCAAATAGTAGAACTGGAATTTATCCTGCTCATCACTGGAATCCCAGCACAAGCGAAAAAAATCAGTTGAGTGCAACCTGAATTGCAAATTACGGAGACACGCCTATGTTTTGGGAAAACCTTCAACCACACACATGTACCTGTTAAGCAATGCTTTAGAAAAGACATACGTCTGCAGACTACATAACTGCTGTCTACGCAATTTCAGTTTTAACTCCTTACTATACAAGTGTCTCTCCACTTGGTCCCAAATTAATAATTTTGCGTTCACCTGTTTATATATTGTCAATATTTTAGCTACTCCTATCATAAAGTGCCATACAGTATGTGGTTTTTTACTGTCTTTAAAAAAAAAAAAAGCATTCAGTAAGTCATTTACCTTACATTGCACCTTGTCATTGAAAGTGTTGACTGAAGCTTGTGTTCACTTAAGACCTGTATGCTTTCAAGCATCTATTCCCTCATTTCACCTTGGTTTTTGATCCCCATGAACAAGTATTATCTTGTCTAACATATCCTTTCATCTCCGCCATTATACATTTAACTTCTGTCTCTCACAGAGATATATAGAAAGTTAATCTTAAAGCAGAACATTTTCTGGGGTTTTTTGTCCCTGATAGAGAACAACTTTCTGACAGCACATTTTGAAAAGCCTTTTTAAGCGACCTGTTATCCACTTCAGGTTCAAGCTTTTAGTTTGCAGCTCTTAGATTTACAAAGTTGGCCATAACTTAGCAAAGTCAGCCATAGCTGCCCAGGCCTCTATCACACACTTCTCACTCATTCTGAATATCCTGTTGGACAGTACATCTGTCTGCAGGACAAGTGCCATCTATCTGCCAAGACATGATTTAACTCATCATGTCACAGGAAACTGAGCAGTCCAGAAAAACAGCCAAAATCTCTGTCCAAGGACAAATGAAGGAAGTCTTTTTTTCTCACCTGGCCCACCTGAGGAACACAGAAGCATGACTGGCAGTGTTCCTTGTGTCCTGTTTGATTCTGACAGTCAGACTGAAAGCTGGTGGCCACATATGTTTGAGTGAAAATTGAAAGTCTTATATGGAACATCCTGTTCTTACACTAATATATTTACCATAACATTTCTCCTTTTATAGTGCTTTGACTTTGGTAGACTGCAAAAAGACATTTAATTCTTCTTGAATGTTTAATTTGGTCTGATAAATACAAAATATGTGCAACTAGATAACACTTGCAAAAAATGCAAGATTAATGCAGTCTGTATGGAGAATTGTACCTTTAAAAATATTACTACAACCCCAAATCAGAAAAAGTTAGGACTGAATGGAAAACAAGGATTGGGAAAATACCGAACGTAGATGGAGTTACCAATGGCTTCTGATCTCTTCCTACACCCTCCACTTCAAATTATTCAGCAGTGAATTGTTTGTTTTATATTGCAGTATTTACGGTAGTCAAAGGTGCTCACGTTACAGAGTTGAAATCATGTCAAATCTGCAGATAACAGGCAGCCATGAGAGCCGAACAAAAGTCCCAACGTGCCACTATATTGTGCTGAGATCATTTAAAGTAGACTGGGTTTGAAATGTACAGTAACATAAAGGAGATTTTCCCTTAGGAAGTAACGTAGGTTCCAGAGGGACATATAGTGGGGTCAGTAGTGGGGTTTTACTGCTATTGCAATGTTTATAAATGATCTAAAGAATAACTAACATCAAAATGAAATAATTTAATATAACTTTTTATTTAGTCAATGTTTAGGTGTTTCGGAAGGAATTTGACAGTCATTTGGTCTTGCTTCCACCTACATTGGCTCTCTCATGAAGAAAGTGAATGATTTTCACACATCTCAGTTTCATGGCTCCAGTCAAAAAAATTGGATCGAATAGAAAGTTGTAGGTCTTGACGTGAATGGCTTAGCTTGAAAAGCTTGTTAGTTGAAGTGCATTTTGTTTTGATGAGGAATGATTGTTGATTTAGAAAGACCATTGTTGCATGGAACAAATGGAGCCATGCAATGCCACGCCACTGCAGCCTGTTAGAAAACAACAGAGAAAGTTTGTGTTTTCATTTCAGAGAACTTTAAATTATACACACCCATCTCAGTCAATGCTTCAGTTATTCCCTTGTCATGTTTTACTCAGTGTGGAAAATCTTACTTAATTGGTCTTGGGCTGACTTCTGTTTCCTTAACAACACGGAAAGGCTCCCCCTTCCTTGCTTTCCTTCCCCCTTTCCCAAACCCTGCCCATTTTATGCTGTTCCTCCTTTTTTCCCCTTATCCCGCTCTCTCTCTCACTGAGAGGGCTGTGTGACAACTCGTCATGCTGTTTGTAGTGTTTGAGAGACAGAACTGTGCTGTAGGTGCTGGAGGGAGCAACCCCTGGACTCTTGAAGTACTGAATGGAAGTTTAAGAACTTGCACTGAGAAGATCATGGATTAAATGGTCCTCTAGAAGTGTATTCAACAGTCCTGGGTGACTGCAATTAGGAGAAAACCCTTGGTGTTTGGACTGAATGATAACTCCATTGAACAAGTTGCGTAAAGTTGCTTTATGGTAAGTGAAACATATTTCTTTTACAAACTGGCTATGGGGGAATGTAGTTCTGCATGTATTCAGTGGTCATTTAACATGAATGCTATGTGCTCCTAACCTTATTTGCTGCTTTGGATTGAAATCTTCAATATTATGAATGTCTTTCACTATTCATAAATGTGTTGTCATGTAAATCAACAGGTGTCTCAAACAGCTTCTCCTTGAGTGTTTAAAGAGACACTTTGCCTGTCCTTAATGCTATTTCCTACTACAGTACACAGTACACTACTTATCATACTAGCCTGGAAATAATCATCACATGAATTGAAAAATAGAAAAAAAAGTTTGTAGTGTGTTTTCCTCAAACCACTTCAAGAACATGTGGATTCACTGGGGTCTGTATGCATGTGGACTAGAAGCAATTCAATATCTTGACTAAATCTCTTGACATCTTAGAGTCCCAATACAGTTCTTATATATCTAGTGATATTGGGGTCAATACAAGCTGGAACAAGCTGGCCTGATATCTGAATATGACATATGTTAAAAAATGCACTTTGTTAGATGTGTAAAGCTAGACATAAATAGGACTACAGACAACGCCATCATGAATTTCCTCAGTTACACATGAATTGGCACCAAAAAACTACAGAGAGTAGATTTGGTTACTGTCATTATCATCATTCTTGCATGTCAGCACTGTATTGAAAATAGTGACAATGGTATATGGTTAGGAGAGCTGTGGTGAGGTTTCCACTCTTGTAATGTGTGTCCATTTAATGTGTACATGATGGAGAAAACGTTTGTTGTTATAAGCTGTGCTTGTTTGATAAAACTCCGGATTAGCTCTACATCTGCTTTTTGATTTGGCATTACTGATTAAGATGCAAAGCAACTTTAGGATGAAAGCACACTTGCTCTATCTCAAGCTCTCTGGTGCTATTAGTAATTGACACAGTCTGCAGATTTAGGTCGGCCGTAGGTCATTCCTTCTTCTTGGGTAAATTCCAGTAGCACCAGTCTTGTTCCAGTATTCACACATTTATACACACTGTCAGTGAGACCGCTATAATATGACAGAACAATGTTGGCAACTGCATAGAACCAGACATCTCTGCAGTCTTGTCTTACTCCAAATCCGTTCTCAGTTTGTTCTTCCCTGAGGGACAAAAGAACCAGACGACCGCACCTTAAATCAATATTGGTTGATTTAAAAGAACCTTAAACCATGACTATCCTCTAGGCTGAACAAAGCTTAGTAAAATGCCTCAGACATTGATTCTTTCTCTTTCATTTTCCAAATGTGAAAGTAAAATACTTATCCTTCAAATTACTCTTAAATGAGATTACATTGTCAATTTTTAGCCATTCGTCCACGACCTGGGTGCACACTTTAGAGTTTGTGGGTGCCGTTTCACCTGCTTCCAAATTATTTTCTATAAAGTTCCTTCTCTGACTCCTTTTACACAGCATTAGCTTTGTCCATACTGCGTTTTACATTCTGCAAACAGAAACTGGACAACACCCAGCGGTCTATTCTTATGCTGGTCCAGGTGTGCAGCCTATTTATGCTGAACAATGAGACACTGCTATTAGTAGATATGACTACTTTCTGTATAGGGAGGCTACAAGCCAGTCACAGTTTACACGTGCAGATACATATCACACTTATATCATCTATTCAACTGCTACACATGGTTTATGAATTACAGTTGCTGGGAATGAAGTGTTGGATGAGCCATCTTGTCAGAAGCTAACTGGTGCTAAACACTGTGCAAATAAGCTGGTTTAAATGTTATCATTTAAAGTTATAATGGTAAGTGAAAGAAAGATTTAGTTGTTTCTCAGGACTATACATTTACTTATTTTCATACCTACTTAATACAACTGGAAGCACAGGGCTCAAGGCAGGAACCAACCCAAGACGGTACCGATCCATTGTAGGACACTAGCACACACATAGACTCACAGTGGGACACTTTAGAGACACCAAATCTCTTTGGAATGTGGGAGGAAACCGGAGTACCTGGAAGACTCCCACACAGATGGAGTCCTTGCCGAGATCGAACCGGCGATCTCTGGAGCTGTGCCCCAACAGCGATAACCACTGCGCCACTGTGTCAACCCAAGGCTATACAGCATGCACATCTACACATGAACAGAACAGAGTAAATGACACCCAACCACCCATGGGAAATGCAGACCACATGTTTTGCATTACGCATCAATATGATGGTTTGCATAATAGAACCAGTATGTTATTGTGGGTCTGCAGAGGGCCCCTGGTTAAGGTTGAGCCACAGATTAAATAATGCTTCATTTGTGGAATTTAAGAGCAGGGATAACCTTAGGGGTTACTGTTTGGTGTTCAGTCATCATGCACAGCTTTTTAAATGTGACCTTTTCCATGATCTTCATATTGACCCATTAGCAATGTGTGTGATAGAAAAAAGTATACAACTGTGGATCTTTTGTTTGTTTGGTTGGTTGGTTTATTTCAGTTTATTTTCACTTTCAGCATCAATGGCTATTCACGACAGACATAAGGTTACATCGATACAGAAGGTTCCTAGTCACAAACTAGTCATACAAACAGAGAACAGGCCAATTGAGCATACACAGGCAGAACAGAGGTTGGGATTGGGGTGTGTTGTCTCAAGGAGCAATGTCTAGATACATATGTATATTAAAACCAAACTCACTTTGAATTTATGAGCCAGCTGTATATGTTCTGTCTACGGAGCTGTGGTATGAACTATTAACGTCCTGTCGTTTTTTTGGTAACTTCCAAATGAATAAATCCAAACTGTAAATATAAGTTGTAGATTGTTATTTACATAGTAGTACAGCACGGAGTGCCATTCAGCTTTAGCAACACAAGTTCAATCCATGATGTCAGTTACTTTCTATGTTGAGTTTGGCATGTTCTCTCCAAAAGCATTTCTAAAGTACCTGTCATACTGGGGCACAAACACAGAATTTAGAGGGGCACAGATGTACATCCCTGCTTGCTAATCAGCCGACTGTGCTAAATCTTAAGCCTGTTAAACACTAAATAGTTTAAACGATTTACCACTAAATTGGGCAGTACTCTGCCATGGATTAGAAATGAAGAACAAATTACCATTAAAGTATTTTAAACGAATTGCATTAAGTTTGCTTATGTAGCCGATGCCTTTGCTAGTTCAATGAATGTCTTTGCTTTAGAGGTCTAACATGTACTGTTGGAAAGTTATACAGTTATAAGTGGATAGCCAAACATGTAGCTATGAGCTATCGTTACTTTGCCTGCAGCATGGCTGACTTTCTTCTAAATATTTGTGGATGTCCATTAATCCATGCGAAATACTGAGAGAAACTGGCTCTGACTGAAAGTGTTAGCCACTCAAAATGCTGAGGCATTATGGGAAATATTGTGTCTGTGGTTCAGCAATCCAGGATATAATGGACTTTTTAATGGCATGATTTTAGTGGGGCACAGTGACATTTTACTGCTGGAATACTTTAGTGCTTTAGTGCGAATGAGTAAGTGAATGAGTTGCCCTATCCAGGGTGTATGCTTTGCTGTTATTGTTTTTTTTCTGGGATTGCCCCCAAACCTAGCGTGACCTTCACCAGGATGAAACGCTTAATGAAAATGAATACATGCATGTTAAATTGTTTGTCGATTGCACTCTTGCAGACATTGAAAGAGCCTGGATTACAGGGGAAGCGTTCTAAGGAAAAGCCTGTGGGTGTAACCTAAGCTTACTTTCACCCCAATTCGCAACCAGCTTTTGAAAGTACATTCTCTAGATGTGTTTTTTATTTCATTCCAAGACCACATATTACTCAATGAGACTAATGGGGTTGTAAAAACTGAGGAATCAGAGAGGAACCTTCTCAAAGCTTCAGCAGAATATTCCATCATGATTTAGGACAAATGTTGTACATTTAGGAATCTTTGTACAAAGAGAAAATGGGGAATGAGTTCAAACAGGATTATAGTATTGGAGCTTCCATGGGTAGAATCAACAATTCGTCTGTGATCAAGTTAGGCACACAGTGCTTGTGGGATATTTTTTCTTCTCAGGATGAACATACATAGCAAAAGCACTCTGTGTCCAACCAAAGGCACACCACACCTGGGTTATATTAACCCTCATTCTAACCCTCATAGAGTTCAGCCTTTATATTTCCCATAGCCATTTAGAGTTAGAACAAAATGCTACTTCTATTACCACTGCAGTGGTGTAAATTAACTATTCAAATTAGAATACCTATAATACTCTGGTATCTGTCTATCTAACTAAATGTAAAACTACTACTTTTTTTTAACTGCTACAAATAGTCACTATGTAATTTAAATGATTCCCTTCATGGACAGTTTTTAGAAATGTGAGACCCAAGGTTTACAAAGTTTTGCTTGTATTGGAGTATACATAGGGCTTGTATGGGAGGCCAGTATAAGGTGTTGATTGTAATTCATTAGGTGTATCACAATAGCCACATGCAAAAAAAAGCCAATTGTGTACTCATGTAGATTTGTAGCTATTTCAAATTAGAGATATTTAAGCATATTTTAGCATATTAAGAGATATTTATGATATTTAAGGAAATGTAGGTTATCTTCTAAAAAAATTCAGCCAAGTACACAGAGTTTTGTGTAAGTAAGCATGTGTTCTATCTGTTTGAGATAGAACAAATCAGAAAAATCTTGAAAATGCAAATTAAAATATATATGCAGTGTTCCTTACATTTCCTTTGACATTTTATTTCAATATGAACCCAAGATATTTCAGTTTTTTTCCTGGTCAACTTCATTTCATTTGTTAATAAGCATCCATTCCTGCATTTCAGGCATTTCATGCCTGCAACACGTTCCAAAAAGCAATTAAGGGCTAGTAATAAGGTAAAAAAAATAATAATTATATGATTTCAAATAGGTAATGTCAGCATGTGATTCTAATCATGATTTGTAGTATGCACGAAAGGCTGAGTTTTTGAGGAGTAAAGATGGCCAAATGATCTCCAGTTTATCAACAAATGTGAAAGAAAATTATTGAAATGTTTAAAAAGAATGTTCCTTAAAGAAAGACTGGAAGGGATTTACATATTTCAGTCCTAACATTTTCTGAGTTGGGGTTGTAGTACTGGTTGGTGTGTGCACCCAACTGGCATGCAGCTTCAGGGTCAGCTCCATCTTGTGTAAAGGGTCAAGGAGCTGATAGCAACCATATGTGTGCCTTGGTTCCAAGTGAAATACCAATCTTACAAAAGAACTACTGGCAGAGAACAGACCATGGGAAGCAGAGCAAACCATCAGCAGAGTGCAATCTGCATGCACTCCAAGCCCTGTAGAAGATCTTACCAGATACAGCATTGTAAATTTACTCAATCGTGCTGCTGTTAACCTGCCCTGAATGATTTTCCAGAAATGTGTTTTGAGTTTATCAGCTGGAAAGTCATCCTCAGCACCTCTGTGGTTTCAGTGAAAAGCTTAACAATGAATTCAGTTTTGGCTTTCATGTTGACTGAAGGGTTTCTGGACTTGATTGGGGGTCAGAAGAACTAAATATTGATAGTCACAAAAGACTTCATACTGACAAACATGCTGTACTATCAACACTTCATCCAGATTGTTTGGATAAACAAGGTGGGCAGTTCCCAAGTGGCACAACAATAAAGTGCTTGCAATCGGTAGATAGCTGGCAATGGACTATGACGGCATTTTCAGAGCTCAAACTTCACGTTCAGTGCATCATTGGCCCCACTGTCTGGACAAATGGGGTGCCACTTGGGTGACTTGCGTGTTCATATGTACAAAAGTGGGCAGTTAGTGCCCTCCACAAAGACTTTAGGACACACTTTCCATTTGCATAGTCCCACATACTGGTGTGGATTGATGACGATGACGTGAACTAAATATGGCTGCCAGTACACAGCCAGAACTGTACCTTTCTAGCCAGTTTTGGCCCAAATGGCAAATCCTGCATTATCTATAGTAGATTACATGTGACTCACATGCAGCCCAGAGTCTGAATGCCAAGAGGAACGTTTATTGTAGCTGGCAACAGCTTGGCCAAATTTCTCCCAAAATACACTTGTATTGCCATAGCTGACCCATAAACTGAGCGATATTTGACCCAGCACTGTCTCCTGTCTGGAACCTGATTT
>JAJAGP010004631.1:19426-45967 GCA_025084515.1 Ancistrus triradiatus
AACCAGAGTACCCGGAGTAAACTCATGCGGACAGGGGGAGGACATGCAAACACCACACAGGCAGAGTTCGAGATCAGGGACACTTGAGCTGTGAGGCAACTGTGCCTCCTGTATTGTTTCTAAGTAAAACAGGCAATAACCAAACACAATCTACAGACTGCACACACAAATGAATACACATTATTTGGGATCTCAAGTTTTTGCCCTAGCAGACATAGGAAGACCGGTGGAAGGAAGTGCTATTGTGGTCTTATTGTGGGAAGGAAGTTAAATATCACCTGATATGACAGATCCTGGATGTCCACTTCTGCTCCTCCTTTCATGCACAATGCAAACAATGTAGCATCCAAAATAGTACTGGCCTGTTCTCAGCCTCATTCCATTTTTGGCTTGGGCGTAATGGTGTCCCAATTGGCACCCTGAGTAAAAATGTGTTGCTTCAGATTTTTCTCATTTAATGTTTTTTGTTATTTCTTTAAATTGGTGAAAACACTGTTTGTTTCAGAACTAAATAGTTTGGACTAATGAATTACTACACTATAGTTACTGTATATCTAGCACAGTTTTAGTGACACCAATCTTGATCAGTCATACTTGCTAAAAACATCCAGTTTTTGTCCAGACCTGTGGCAGCATCTTCTGTTTCTAGAGAAAATAAGGTATTATCAAGCCAAGTGTATGGCTAATGCTTTAGATATGCATTGTAGCTGAAGGTTGGGCAGTAGGGGATCTGTTAATCATTTCCTTCCCATGAGAAAAACAAAACATTGAGGCAGGTTAATGAGTGTTTAGATAGGCTCTGACTGCCATTATCTTTAATTTGCAGAAATTTGAACACCCAAATTACCCTAATCTAGGATCAGGTTGCATGCAATACAATATTGCCTAGATTATTAGAACTGTACCACATGGAAAATTATTGTTTTTCTCTAAATCATGGACATGTAATGCATTCTCATTTCAAAAAGAATGGACAATAATACAGAACTTGTATATGCATTGATAGAGTAGAGTAGAGTAGATTCTGGTACATTTAGGCAGATGAGTGCAGGGATTCACTTACATTCAGCTACAAGAACATTAGTGATGAGTAGTGGTGTTCCAGTTCATTCCAGAGGTAAAGGATGGAGGTCAAGTTCCCCATACAGGGCAAATTATTTCTTTATCATCCTCCTTTTGTGAAGGGAGGACTATAACAATAAATGCCTTCCCCAAACTGCATGTAATTCTGCAGAATGTCAGAGAATGCCATAACATTAAGCTTTCAGTTCTCTAAAACCCAAATCATGAAACATAGCCACAGACCATTATTCATCCCTCACCAAACTTTATAGTAGCAAACCCAGATTAAACTGTCAGACTAAAAAATGTAATAATTCTTTGAGATAATGCTTTTACATTTCTCCACAGTTGAAGGTGTTATGCTTTACGTCATTCTGGCACTGAATAAAGTTGTTTTGAGAAATTGCTCCATTCTAAAAAAACGCTATATTAATCAATTTGACTTGACTGGACTTGGTAATCTTAAGCTTCTGTATGGTTACTCAATCACTGAAACCCTACCCAGGAAGCTGTTAATAAAACAGTTATTGTTCTAATATTGCTTCATGTGGTGAGGGCTACAATTTAACTGGGTACTAGGGTACAACTGCCTTGCAGCGACAATGTTTGTTGAAGCATATGACATGGTTTTATGCTTGAAATGTTATTAGAGGGTGTGGTTTAAAGAGCAAAACCCTGTCATTAAAGTGGTACATACTTTTGGTGATGTTGTCGCTTGTCCAGTGAGGCATTGGAAATCACCCATCAAAATTTCTAACATTTTACTGTAGGAAAAGGTAACACTTAAGTTTCCTGTGTATAACATAAACCTCAAAAGTCATTGGAATTCTGCATGAAGGTGAAGGCAGCCATGGCACGTGTCACATAGCAAAGTGGACTGTGGTGGTGCATTGTGGTTTGTGGGATACTGACAAAAAGGTCTAAGGTTCATATCCCAACACCACCAAGTTGCCACTGCTGGCTCCTGGAGCATGGCCTGTAAACCGCAATTGTAAATTCTAGATGGTAGCAGTTGTAAGTCATTCTGGACAAGGTCATCTGCTAATTGCTGTAAATGTATGTATATATATAAAATGTACAGTGTAGAGTGTAGTGACATATATATATGGAAATTCAAATGTATGTATGTCATAGTGGTACGATGTGTATGGTTCCTATTAAATTACATTTACAGAATGCTTCCTTCCACCTTTGCAGCTGAAGTGCTGAACCAATGACCTGAGGTTCAAGCTTCCACAGTTCAGTCTGGAACAAAAGCATTGTCAGGAGTCAGCAAGATCCAAACGTGCTAAAGGGCTCTACTAAACCAACTCATGCTGGCAGATCCCAGCAAGACCCTGAAAGAGAGCTCCAAATACATTGTTTACAGAAGCAGCAGCTCTATTATTATAACTATAGTATGTCCAGGTGTCACTGGGCAGCAGTTCAGTGGGACTGTTTCCCAAACTAGCTTTCAATTTGTACCGATATTTATTAATATTATTGATACATTTATCCAAGGCATTCATTGGGTTTTCATTTATCAGCTTCTTACGTCAATGAATCATGCACCAGCCTTTGTGCAGCACACATTTTACACTTTGATTTATTCTACAGCTATGTTTGTGCAGGCTTATCCAGACCTTTTGGGTCAACACATCTAGCACTGGGTCCACTATTTGTTTGTATTGTAGATACCTTGCTGGGTTTCAATGTGATATGAACTGACATTTGTTTTTGCATGTTTGCTCTTATCTTATCTATGTCCAGCCAAGGGACCAAGCCAGTCAAATGTTGGAGAGCAGTTCCAGACAGTGTGAGAGGTCAAGTTCAGCCAAACCTACCAGTGCATTATGAACACTCTCTAAGGACAACTTTTATGGTAAGACACTGTGCATGCTGATGTTTATCACTGTAAATATAAAAGAGGGTGGATGTACAAACTAGTCTGATAACTGCAGGAAATCAGATTTTGACAATAAGTTGATAATTTTTAATGGAATAAAAGGAAAACTTTGGAACTGCACAACTCATTCAGTGATTAAACGTCTTTCAGTAGCATCTCCACACATAGTGAAACACAGGTTTTGTATTTTTGTAACTGGGTAATGTGAAATTTTGACTGTATCATGCTCATGTAATTCCTGTCCTTTGGACTGATGTAGAGTTGACTCTAGGCTTTACTGGTAAATATTTGAGTCTATGCAGTGGGAAATAGCAAACAGGTTCAGCCTTCCATGACATTTATACTGCCTCTGTTTTGCTCCAAACACTGAGTCTGCATTTCAACATTTCAAACTATGTATAATTTCATTATCGTCACCCAAGAAACAATGATATCATTGGAGATGTTACAATTTTTGGTAAATATGTAGACTGATAAATAAGAAACAGATCTCATTAACAGTATACATGGACATGCCCCGGGCTGGCCTCTCCTCTGTGCACATAAATGGATTACAGATATGAGCTGTTTAACGTCCACAGTATGTTCTGTATATACAGGACATTGACTGATATGGACATTGACCACACATTATCATAATCACATAGTAGTTTAGATAACTAAATGACAATATTAATTAAAACACAATATGAAAACATTTAGTATAGTACTGTAGAGTGGAACCTGAATTCGAATACCTCTTCACTCTAACAATTCAGACATCTATTGGCCAGTTTAAATTTTTTGCCCTCAATTCCAACAAAAATTCCAACTTCAAACATGGGCAGCCTAAATAAAACAATCAATGGTGTGATCTTCTAAAGATGATGCTTGTAATCCAGTCCAGTCAGTGGCATTGATGCACCAATATTGTATGCCAATCATCATAAAAACCAAAAGGAGAAGAAGAAGAACAACAAGGGCGCAATCATATTATGTATATTATATTATTATGTTATTTTATTATTTATATGTATTATATCAGTCTACGGGTGCAATTTCAGACACCCCCCGCCATTCACACTGCTGTTGTTCCAGTGACAAGATGTGCCAAAACTGCGTTCACCAAAATGACTACAAAGTTTCACTTTATTTTCACTTATTTCATATATTTATTTATTATTACTGACCATTCCTTTGCTCTATTCATGCTTATATAGGTGCTACAAACAATCATATGGGGGTCGGGAATGGAATAATCCTATTTACCATACTTCTTATGGGGAAATTTGCTTCAGACGTCTCTGGAACCAATTAATTTTGAATTCTGAGGTTCCACTGTACTGTACAGTACCATAATTCTTATCTTTGTATCTTTTACCTCTTATCTCTGTATCTTTTATAAAACTTGACACACCAAAATCTAAAATGTTGCCCTGTTTTCTGCCTGCAATTCTCTTTTCTGTCAGCAGGCTGTCGCAAGGGTTTGCTCATACTAGTTTTCTGTCATTTAGACGTGAATAAAATGTATGTAGTTTATATTTTTATTTTCTATTATAATTCTTAAGACCGTAGACATGAAAGCGAATGGACGTTGATCGGGTAGACATTAAGCAGTGCATACCTGTAATTGTAACGTTTATACATTTCTAGTTCTAAATATTAATAAACTTTTTTTTTTTTAAGTATCACTATTGCACACTGCAGTTTAATAGTGGGTGCTTTTTGAAATAGCAGATTTGCATAACATTTTCTCTTGATTAATTATGTAAACTTATTATGAGACCAGTTGCTCCCTGTCTGAACACTTAGTGAGTAGGTTTAGAAGGGCCAAAGTCAGCAGGAACTGCTGTGTGATGGTGATGGATGGGGTGGATGGGTTTGCACAGGAAACCTGCTAAGCCCAGGCAAGCAAAGTCCTTTATACTCCCTATCACTGGCTCTACCACTAAGAGCACATGGCCTGAGGCTGTATTTCCTGCGACACAACTCCCCTGAAGTGTCGCTTGGTCTGGAGCCAGAATTCCCTTCATAGAGTTGGGAAAACATGAAGAGCACATTAAGCTAAAACCTTTCTAGTCACTCGCCCACTCAAAGAGCAAAGGTGGGCGTGGCTTTTTTTTTTTTTTTTTTCAGAAGGAAACTTGAGACTTTCAGGCAAGATTACAATAAGGAAACTGCGTCATTCACTGGACAGGATTAAAACACAATGGAACAGTAACAGTGGTATGTCACTGAAGATGCATCAGTGGATTTTGAGTAAACAAGTCCTTGTCTGCCATCCAGAAGCAGGTTACCATTCATTGGGATTAGGATAGATAAATTGTCTCTTGGCTGCTGCAAAAGTAACTCCATGGTCACGACAAAAATTTCTCATTCATGGTCTGGTCTCTAGCAGTTGGTGGTGGGAAAAATGAGAGTTGCTTTTTTCTGCCTGGGAATTTCCGCCCACAAATATACTGGGAATTGGCTGCAGCTATGGGCTGATTTTAAACTTCTAAATCTATGTATCGTCAATCAAGTGCTAATACAACAGCCCTGAGTTTGTACGTATGCAAATAAAAACACACATGCTACAGCATAGAAAATCATTATAATGCAAAAACAATTCTAAACCAGTATCATGATCGTCAAGTACAAAGCGTAGTGTTGTGAGAAGATGTATGACATGCATCCGTGTTATGACCAGAAGATAGCTGGTCAAGCGAGAAATCTCAACATTTTCTAAACCAGTTTAAAAGTCTGATCAGCAGCTACTTATTGCAGCTAAACATGGTTCTACCACCTATTAAATAAGGGGCAAATTATGACTGTCAAAATGAATGCTTTAATAACATGTAAACGCAATAACAATTTAATGGCAATAATTATTTTAATGCTCTTACTCGTATTTTTGCTGTTTGACCTATTAGGGGTCACGCTGTGGCCGCTTGAGGCCACTGTTGATCCTTCTCGGCGGCCTGAGAACCCTCAGCGCGATTGCGCAGGCGCCAACCTAATTTGGTGTTTGGTGTGAAAGTGGCGACACCTGTTGGTGGGCACATTTAAGCACACCTTCGGGCTCACACGGGCGTCGTATCATTGCTTCCGCAGCGCACTACACACTTCAGCATCGCGTTGCTGCATCAGCCCTCAGCCGGCTTTGATCGCTCTTTTTCTAGAGTTTGATTTTGGGACTTTGGTAGGGACAAAGGTACAACTGGCGAATCAAAGATTGTCAGTCGGAGGCAGTCGGGAGACTTGCCCGGTAAGATAGGGCTTAGACCCCATGCGTTGGGCCAGTGTTTGTTTTATTTTAATTTTGCCGGCTCTTCCTCGTCTGTTTTGAGCCTCGCTCGCGGCTACGAGACTCGCCCCACCTTTCCCTCACTCCCTCACGTCCTTTATGGAAGTCCCCACTCCTTAAATGTGGCGTCAGCAATCACTGGTTGGGTCCCACTGAGCTCTTGGTGGTCCGTCCCTTGGGTATGGCATCCCAACCCCGCTGAGCTGCCCAGACCCTGCCACAAAGGGCGTGACGGCCCTCTCTGGTCCAAGTAATGTTCTGCTGGCATCAGCTATTCATCTACAGCCAGGCTTTAACCCAGTTTTCTCTCCCAGTTAGCGCCCAGTAACTCCGTACCTGTGCATTTAGCACCGCCTAGCTCTGTACCCGAGCTTGCCGCATCCATTAGCTCTGCAACTGAGCAGTCCGCACCCTTAAGCTGTCTACCTGAGCATGTTAGCTCGGTCCCCCTACGTTCAGCACCACCCAGTATTTCTGATAGTGCCCAAGGGGCCAGAGCGGTAGGCTGTGCTTGAAATGGTCTCGTAATCAACATGTCCTTTATTCTGCATACTACAAAGAGCACTAATTAAATTATAATTAAAATTTCCTTATTGTAATTGTAAGATGTACAACTAAAATTAGTGCAATCAACGGTGCAACAACCAGAAAAAAGGATACCTATAATGTAAAAAATGAGAGTATATGAGAAAGTAATAAACAATTTGTGAAAATTCCTTGTATGACTCAGCTCATTTAGTGCAATAGCAGATTCTGTCACGTAAAAACACTAAACATCTCTTTAACGACATGTCTGGCACACAGGATAACAGCTTGCACATGCTGTTCCTAATAAAAGTGCCTAATAAAATGAATATTTTGCATTAACAGGTATTTTTCTGGTAATCACTGTTATGCGGCTTTTTCATTTTGTTTTGCTTTTTTTGGTTTGTTGTTTGTTTATTTGTTCTTGTGCGGGTGCATGTGTGTGTGTGCGTGCGCGCTCGTGTGTGTGTGTGTGTGTGTGTGTGTGTGTGTGTGTGTGTGTGTGTGTGTGTGTGTGTGTGTTTTGAACACAAGACCAAGGCAGACCTCACATCGGAAAAGTTGCAATGAACAAGAATGACATAATGAAAATAATTGTATTGGATTATTAAAAAGTAGTAAATGCATTTCATTGAAGTTTATATTGTCCAGTTGTATGGCTACGTAATGATTTTTAAAACTATTTCTTTAGGGTCAAATAAAAGCGAACAAAAAATTGCTCTACTACACTCATGAAATTAATCACAATTAAATATTCCAATCCTTTGACTGCAATAGTTTAAACAATTTCCCCAGTTTGGACAGTGAGTGTTTAATTAATGCATCACATTACGCTAATCAGCCAAAACATTCAAATCAATCACATACTGAATAACTAATGATGATTATATGGTAACAGCAGCACATGTTGAGCTTTGGGATATATAAGAAGGTAATTGAACAGTTATGTCTCATAGTGGATGTGTTGTATGTAAGGGGAAATGTTCAGGAATAAAGACCTGTTTAAAGATCAGTCAGCAGTGGTGAGTACCGACTGGTACAGGGACAAACCATGAACTGGCAACAATGTGCTGGCACCCAAGGCTCGTCTATATGCAAGAGCAACAAATACTGTCCTGTCTCATTCGAATGGACAGAAGAGCCACTGTGGATATGGAAAGTCAGCAGATCTGTTTAATGCTGATAACTGGAGGAATGCATTACATCACATAGTGCAGCACCCCTGCTGTGTATCGGGCTGCCTTGTTGCAGACCGGTCAGAGTTTTCACCATGCTAAGCTCTGACCATTGTAGAAAATGTCTACAATGGGCACTAGAGTGTCAGAAATGGACTTTGGAGCAATAGATTTACATTTACAGCATTTAGCAGACGCCCTTATCCAGAGCGACTTACAATTGGTACAGTCTTACAATCCAAGCAATTGTGGGTTAAGGGTCTTGCTGAAGGACCAAACAGTGGCAGCTTGGCAGAAGTGGGATTTGAACCCTGGACCTTCTGGGCCAGAGTCCAGTACCTTAACCGCTAGGCTACCACAGTCCTTCAATAGATGAAGGTTGACTGTTCTGATAAGTCCCATTTTCTTTTGCATAAAATGGCTACATGTGCACTGTTTACCTGGGGAAGTATTGGTACCAGGATGCACCCTGGGAAGGAGTGTGATGTTCTAGGTAATATTCTGCTTGGAAACTCTGGGTCAGGACATTCAATGTATCACCTTCTCTAAACATTATTATGGACCAGGTGGTTTAAATTTTTTGGCAGATCTATGCTTGTAATAAATAGGATAAAATGTGTCTTTGTATTTGTATTTATGGTCCTAGAATGTGTGACAAGCCAGGATGGATGTGAAAAGGAAAGAGATGGACCTTCTCAGCAATACGATTGCTGCTTATGCTCACATCAAAGGTTATTCCTAATTCTCATTGCACAAATTAGAAGAAATACATAATATATTTTTAAAGTAGAGATACAGCTTAAGAGTATTAACATGTATGTTTTTTTTTCCATTTCAGCTAATCCAGAAAGATTTGGCCTCTACTTTGTTATTGGTGTGTGTTTCGGCTTGGTGCTTACACTCTGCCTGTTGGTAATACGTATCTCCTGCAAGCCTCGGACCAAAACAGTGCCATCCACACCAGAGACAAAACAGCTGAAGGACTTTAGTGAAGATGAGGAGGATGAAGAGATTGGAGATGAAGAAGAGGATGATGAGGAGGAAGTGGATGTAGCGCAGAGCACGGAGAACCCTCTGAGCAACCATCATAGCACACTGGACAGGAATGTGAACGTGTTTACCTCGGCGGAAGAGCTGGAGCGAGCTCAGAGGCTGGAGGAAAGGGAGAGGATCATCAGGGAGATCTGGAGAAATGGACAACCAGATATATTGGGCACAGGAACTGGCACCATTGGTAGGGTGCATTACTATTAACAGTCAGTATTACGGAATGTGTTTTGAGCACAACACTTTGAAGGTGCGCTCTTTTTCTGTAGCCTTGGACCAATGTAATCCGAACGTTTCAACTGTGGCAAGCACACTTACTGCACGTATAATTTGGTGCTATGCTTTATAGAGCGCAAAGATTTAGAGGGATGCTAGTGGAAATAGTTGCTTTTTTCACCTCAGGGTTGAGGGTCAGACATGTTATTATACAATGTTTTTGCTCTTTGCTGTAAATATAAAGTACTGGCAGCCCAGTTGCCCTCACATTGCAGTAGTGGGATTTAATTGATTATGAATTGTTCACTTATTCAGCTTTAGCAGCTTCTTTTTCCTGATCAGGATTGCAGTGGGGCTGCAATACAACCTGGACAGCAGTCCATCTCACAGTCACTCAAATAGGGGTGATTTCAGGGCATGGTTTTGGGAAATGGGAGGAAACTCACATATTCACAAGGAGAGCATATCAAACTCCAAACAGACAGTAACCAGAGGTGAGGTTCCAACCCATAATCTCAAACTGTGCCATTGTTCTATCCTGCTGTTTTCTACAAACTATTTTCATTCAAGAATGTATTGCATTTCCCAGTAATTTACTGTAAACACACTGATCATTGGATATTTCCCCACAGTGCTAGCTGTTAAGATATAAAACAGTGACTTTCTGTTAAATTAAAGCATTTTTACAGTGTTTCTACATAAATAAAATGTTGTCAGTTCCACTCATACACTAGGTCATTGTTCTGATTTTTTACCCATTTAAGCATTTTCATCTTTGTGTTAATGTTTTTCATTGTGTAAAGCCATATGAATGAGTAATTGTACATTCATTCATTTATTTATTCAATCAGTAGATTAACCCATTTAATCCCAGGTTTCCTAGCTATGTGAGAACATGAATAATTCTGCCAAGGGTACACTCCATTCATTTCATGCCTACAATGCAATTTTTCAATGCTGGATATCATTTGAAGAATGACTATATTCAAGTTGCTACTAGCGAAGGGCATGTACTAATGTGATGTGTACTTTGGATAATGGCCTACAGTTTTTGCAGTGAGAAAGAATGGAGAATAATCCAGATATAAACATCAGATTTGTCACGTTTTAAATTGACTTTAAGGCTAAAACAATGCAAATAAATCATCCATTCCAGCTAAAATGCATTCCAAATCATTATCAGGTTTGATTTGAGTTACATTTAATGCTATGTATCAGACGTGAGTGCCTCATTAATTTTATTGTTGCAGTGAATGTCCTACTCTGGTGTAACAGGTTTTTTGCTTGCACATTTATAGTACCGGTAAATTGTCATTTACTTTATATAATCCTACAGATTAGAGCACATTATACAAGCACACTGCAGATGTAAGCTTAGTCCTGCCTGCACACTGACTGAATGCCACTAGGGGTGTGCGTTATTAAGAAAAAAAATGATATCTTGTTATTTTCTGGGATTTTGTCTGGTTAGATAATAATTTAGCAGTGTTATATCTTAAGCTGAAGTATTCAAAAGTTGTGTGAACCCATCTCTGTCAACCACCTCAATTGGCACAGAGTCCACGATGCAATTGGTGATAGGATTTGTTATATGTCTTCCATTGTCTTCTGCTTTTCTTCTCATAAGGCACTTTTTTGCAGAATGATTTCACTAAGGTTTGCTTAATGTGGTTTTTTACTGGTACCTTGGCTGGTTTAGGCTTGTTGTGGACAGCTGACTCCTGAAGTTTGTCATAATCTTCATATTCTGCTAAGTTTGGGTATCATTTGCATTTTATTGATTCCAGTTCCAGAGTCAAGTTTTGATTCCACAATTCTGGAAAAAGGAGCCAAATGTTCATGTTTAAAGAATATCTTTATTTCTTAATCTTTTAGATAGATAGATAGATCTCTTTATTGTCATTGTTACAAGAACAACTAAATTAAAAGTGCCATCACTTTTAACTGCAGAATTCAGGATTTTGATTAAATAGTCACAACTAAAAAAGTCACAGCTGGGGGAAAGGCTTTCTCGTACACATGCATCCCCTTGTAACAGCAGTGTACTATCATCTGATGGCTATGTCCAGCATGCGCCATGTCTCAAGATCAAATCAAACAATTTTCTTGAATATGACAGAGTTCACTGAGCTCAACTTGTCCCACAGTCACTAGTTCTCAATTCAATAGAACATCTGTGGGATTTGGTGGAACGGGAGAATTGCATCATGGATGTGCAGCCGACAAATCCGCAGCATCTTCATGATGTCAAATGGACCAAACTCTCTGAGGAATGTTTCCAGCATCTTGTTGAATCTATGCCACAAAGAATTACAGCAGTTCTGAAGGCAATAGGGGATCCAACCTGGTACTAGCAAAGTGTATTTAATAAAGTGGATGGCAAGTGTAGGTTAACACATCTTAAAGCAGGCACATCTTCTGAGCAAACACCAAACTTTCAACTCAACAAATTGAATTTACAATATATACTGTAGCCGTTTTATGTACATTTGCTTCCTACTGTACTAGGTGGTGACATTCTCATAATTTGAGTTAAGTCCATCAAAAGATCAAATCTAAATCAGCAGCCACTTACTGTCAGTTTCTAGCCTAAATTAATTAATGAAATTTCGACATACCCTTTTTGTTTGAAGTTATGTGGGTTAAGGACGCTTTACAGTTGGTTCGGAAGACGGGACATAAGTGGACAGAAGTAATAAGTATGAGTACTGAGGAAATTTTTCCCATAAGGAATAATGTAAATTGAATAAATCCGTTCCAGACCCCCAGAAAATCCACTCTGTATAAGGTATTATATGCATTAATGGAGTTGTGCTCCCTGATTTACAATGGGGATGTGTTCCGACAAATCTATCATAAGTATGTGTCATGATTGTATCATGAACCAAGGAGTTTATTATAGTCCATACTATATCCACAGAGCTGACCTTACTGTTTAAAACACATTAACCTACAGTTGGTCAAAATCATTAACACTAAGATTTTTTGATATAATAAAGTGTTGAAAAATAACATGTAATGGCTTGAATAATGTTTTTGAAAGCCAAAAGCAAAATGCTCACTCTGTTAGCGAACTGCTGCTCAGCTGGCTGCAGACTGGAAGAGAGTATCATACTGCGCAGTGGTTGTCACTGTTTTTCTTTTAGTTGGCTGTTATCACTAACCTTTGCAGGACCCGAGGTGACTTGTTTGTACTAAGAGCACTGTACTGTAGATGTAAAAATAAAGGAAAACATAAGAGATATAGTGGAGATCTACACTGAGCGAGAGCTATTGTGAGACTGAATCATGATCCGATGTGTCGGCTGAAATGAGTCTCGTGATTCGACTCATGCAAGTGCCCCAAGTGCAGAGCAACGACAAATGCCGAGACAAAAATGTATCCTCAAAGTGAGCTGAGAACCGAATTTGATGAGTTCCGAGGTGGTCAAGAACCAAAGTACCACTGTATATTACTTATGAAATCTTATTACAATTAATTAGTTAGTAGTAGTAGTTAGGGTTATTTTTTAGACTACCCAAACACTGCACTGTAATTGACTTCGCTTGTTGTCCTGGTATAAACTCTTTGAGTTTTTCACCCTCTATTGCATGAGTTAATGGTGCACTGACACAGTTAGACAGAAGAAAAGATCAATTTTATGGTATGCATTGTGTATGTCTAGAATGTGTGAGTAAGGCTCATACATATAAAGGTGTTTGACACCATAACACCCACGCCCCAGTGTTAATCCATATTTAATGATGGGTTAATATCATGTAAACATTAAAAAAAAACTCCTAAGCCTACATAAATAAAACTGAAAAGCTATAAATTATGGTATGAATGTTTTCCTTGATAAGGCTGGTGTGAAGAAAAACAGTTGGACAGATCTTTAATTTTAATCAAAATCAAAACACAGTGACTGATTGTAATTGCCCTTACTGTTAACTACAATTTTCATTAAGATATAAGCCTTCATGTCTTGAGAGAAATACAAAGCATGTTAGGGTTTACTTAGGTTATATTTCTAACAAACTGACTAACATGGCAAACAACTTAAAGGCTTATATTTACATTACATGTTTCATTCATCTTTATCGTAGCCTTTTTACTAATTAAAACTGTATCTCATCCTATTCGTCGAGTAACCAGGAGAAGTTAGCAGTTGTATTTGTTTGTTTTATTCACATGGACATAATTCACCGGCTAGGCACCGGCTTTTCCACGACCCTGTCCAGGATTAAGCGTTTAAGACAATGAATGAAGGTTCTGTGCAGTATTTCATAGCTGTCTGTTTAAACTGTAACATGAAAGCAAGTATACGTCCTCCACTTAAATATACAACACAAATAACTGTCAACTACCTCCCCCTTGTTGTGAGCATGGTAAACTGCAGCTGCACGATCAGGCTTCGGTCCTTACGTCCTGGAAAAATCTTTATATTTTATTGTATGTAATAAAACAAATCAATTAAAACAATAATTAAGCAAAATTTTCCATACTATGTGGCACGTGTTAATAATTTGTATATGTATTATATGACGTTTATTCTGAAACACAAGCAATGGTATTTTATTTTCTGTTTCATATTTACATTTACAGCATTTAGCAGACGCTCTTATCCAGAGCGACTTTCAATTGTTACAGTCTTACAATCCAAGCAATTGTGAGTTAAGGGTCTTGCTCAAGGACCCAACAGTGGCAGCTTGGCAGAGGTGGTATTTGAACCCTGGACCTTCTAGTTCACAGTACCTTAGCCACTAGACTACCACAGTCTAGACATGCTGTTTAGGCATACAATTTTAAATTATATAATTTAGTAGTACTTCCAACTTATTTTCTTCCAATTTTATTTTTTAAACCATAGTTTGTTTATTTGGTTTATTTAAGGCACGTTCAGCATCAATGGCTATTTATGAAAGACACAAGGTTACTTTGAAACTAGTCACCCATACTCAGATTGGACCAATTTAATGTAATCAGTTAAGCTTAATGTATGTCTTTGGAGTGCAGAAGGACATCGGAGCACCCAGAGTAAACCCATGTGGACACGGCGAAGATATGCAAACTCCACACAGGCACACAGGCATAGAGGTAGGGATTGAACCAGGGGCCCTGGAGCTGTAAGGCGACTGAGTTAATTGCTGCGTCACCGTGCTGCCTGTATAACCATAGCATATACTTTATTAACATATTTTCCTATAGTGCGTTTATCATATATTTAAAGGTTGTGAGTTCAAACACTAAAAGTACATTAAAGCAATCTCATGATACAATAATATCACCTGTTTTGGACTACATAAAGTGTAATTGAAGCTAGAATAGTTTTATAGACAAACAGTTAAAGCTAAGAAAGCAGTCTTCCAGTTCCTGAGAAATGCAATTACATTCTCTATCATAAATTTGAATTTTTCAGGAAATCCATCAACAAAAAATGAGAACACAAAAATATTTATTTGAAAAAATATTTACAATACACCATATAATTGATTCAATGTCACCCACTACTTAAAGTTGGCCATAATGACCACTTGTAATCTGGATGTTTGATAAAATAATATGAAGGTCATATAAAAATCCCATTTGGTACCAAGTACAAGTCCTGAGAAGTAGTTGCAAACTGCCTTAATATGGCTGTGTGTGTACATGCTTAATATAAACACAAGTGTAAACTCCGTTGAAAGCATGACTAAGAAAGAAACAGGAAAAGTGGAAAATGTAACACTGGTTTTAATCAACATACAGGAACCTACGCAAAGTGACAGCCAGGGGCTTTCTCAGCCATAGACCTCAGATCTTTTTATAATATGCCATGTAAATTCATCCCATCCCATTTCTAAAACCTACTGCATTGACAATACTGTGCTAAAAAACAAAGTAATTGAAGACAGACATATGTAAGGATATATAGCCCCAAGGATATACAGTCAGATTTTGTTAGATAACTGACCATAAAGACAATGTGAAGTACGTTGTAACTATAAATAAAGGTATAAGAGTCTTTCCATATAGGATAAGTGCTTTTCTACGACCTGCAGAACGATATCCATACAGTGTCACCCAACAGAACGCAATAGCATTTAAAAGTCTGTATTAGTCAAATAGATTGATGGGATGTTCAGGGTGAAATTAGTGTGTTCAGGGCATCTTTGTTAACTCCTCACTAACATGTTGTACCTATTGCACCCTCCCTGTATCCCACGATTCAGCAGCAAAATATATCACAACAAAGAAAGAGTCCAAACGATTGCAGTCCTTCATGATTACTTCTGCTTCCTCAGCACTTGCACCTCATCCTACAAACATAAATAATTTAATAATAAGGTAGAAGATACATTGCATAACTTGTACAAAACCATGCAACCTACTTTATTAACAGCTATACAAAGGATTGTGACTTTCAAAACAGCTTGGGATGTTTCAACTTAAGAGTGCAAATTTCATAACATGGCCATGACAAATAAATGCATTGAAGCTTGAAAGTTATTTGCATGTGTAAAGTTATGCTTCTGATATGGTTAGTGATGGGCAACTAAAGTACCGTATTTTTCGGACCATAAGGCGCACTTAAAATCCTTTAACTTTCTCAAAAATCGACAGTGCGCCTTTAAATGCTGTGCGTCTAATGTATGAATTAATTCTGGTTGTGCTTTCTGACCTAGAACCGATTGTAGATGGTACAGGGCGCTCATAAATCTGTCAAAATGTTTTAGCACGGTCTTGGTAAGTTACAAAGCTTACGGCAACCGTAGTGCGCAGCATTGCAGAGTAATACGGTAAGTGCTCATTCATTCATTTAGGAAGCGGATTTCAAACACAACGCTATCAGTCACGCAGTACAACATGGACATAGAGCAGCTGCGAGAGAATTCAACATTAACGAATCAGTGATACGGAAGTGGAGGAAGCAAGAAGACGCCCTGCGCCAGGTAAAGAAGAACAAACTGAGCTTCCGACGGAACTTAAGAGTTTTGTTTCATTTAATGCGCCTTATAACCCGGTGCGCTTTATGTATGAACATAGACCCGTTAGCAGCCGATCGTTGATATTGCGTCTTATAATCCGGTGCGCTTTATGGTCCGAAAAATACGGTAACTGTAGAACTTCCTTAAGTCTAGCCTTTTATTTCATATTACTGACTAGTTGTGTCATCTTCTCCTGTCATTTGGGGGTATATTAGCACCTAACTGTAGGAATTTAGTCGCATGCTAAATGTTGTAAATTTAAACACTGTAATTGACACTTGTCTTTCATCCATCTGTGAGAAGAGGTGATCTGTAGCATGCCTAAGCTTCAGATGACTTCTCAATATGGTTGTATTTTTTGTTCTATGTTGCTATCCTATTATTGCTATTTTAAATTAGTTTTTTCCCAGATCTGGGTAGCAAGATCTCTGGCCCCTATGTCTGAAGAGCACAAGTGCAGGCGTAGATAGGTAGGGGCTTTTGCAGGGCTAGGTAGGGGCCCCTTCCTCAGACACAACCAAATTATGTCTACAATAGTGCCCGACCCGCCTGGATGGCACCCCAGGGACCTCTAGCGTGGTTATGTGCAGGGATAACTGTGCCTCCCGAACACCCTTGGATTCTTATCTTAAGGGGAAATAAGCAATGCCTGGTTTATAGTTTGTGGCAGGCCAAAATATTCACAAATTTCAATCTGTCTATTTTCACACATTATAATTGATCAGGCTACATAACTACTAGTACCTTTCAGTAGTTATGGTATGAAACTAACCCATATTTTGCACTATGGCTGCCATTATTTTGGTGGGAGAAACTATGAGAAGTAAAAACTATGAGAAATTATGAGGAAAAATATGTATAGACATTTACTTAACCCTTTTGTTCACTTATGAATCCTCAGTCATGCCATGGACATTGTCTGAATTTTGTAGCAAGACACAGGTCCTTCACTCCACCTACCTGTAATTTCATCCGCTTATTCCTTTCCTCTTGTAGCTCATCCTTAAGATCTTTCATATCTGTTCTGTTTTGGAAATAACATATTTACATGTTTACTATATAATTAACAAATATCACCTATATACTTTAATATGTTCTTACATAATTACATTTGCTGCTAATCATGCCAGTCTAACATTATTACTCACGCATGTTGAGTTTTAAACAGTTCCAGTGCCATGCGTAATTCTTTCAGGTCAGCTAATACATGTTCCAGTGATGGTTTCTCCTCCTGGACTTTAGTCACTGCTGGCTGCTGAGGTGGAGTAACTACACCATTGTTCAATGGTGAGTGATCTTCTGTAGCCTGTAAGACATCATAGTTTTTATTTTATTGTTGTGTTTATTTATTTACTGATATGCAGGCTGTAAAGTTAAAATTTGCATAGTTATATCTGGAAATTCTCTTTAAAAGTCTGGAATAAATAATTTAGTCCCATACTATAAACAAGTAATGTAATACTTGAACTCTTTATTTGGTAAACAAGCTGTAATGAGCAGTGCAATAATGTGACTTGAGTTGGTTACTAGATTTTTAAATTATATGTAGTATTAATAATTTTGGATGTGAGCATTTTTTCTAACCTTTTTGACTCCATCTGCTTCTACTGATGCCACGTTCTCATTTGAGTCAGTGGAAGGCTTTGGAGAAACATGAGTTATTAGCAATTTTTAACAAAATACAAATGTTAGATATTAAATGCAAGTAAATTGATTATGCAAAAGTACTTTTTATGTCCTTATTGAACGCACTCATCAATCATTCAGCATCATCAGTTACATTACAACATTTTTTATTAATATACATTGTCATTTTTTAGATTCTTTTTTTATATATATTTAATTATTTGATATTATAAGTTTCATTTTCTTATATATAACATTCAAGGTCCAATGCAATATATTCTGTATTACTATTTAAATGTAGACATTATTACAGATATCTACACTGTCATCTGTCACATTCATATCATTCAATTTTAAAATAAATTACATAATGTAATCCATTAAAAAGATAGTTCTTGGGGTATAAGTAGATCTAAATGCATGACTAGGAACATTGCCTATAGTAAACCACCATGCCCTGTCAAAATCCTTAGGTTTTCACGTTACACTGTAAAAATTTTAAGAAATTACATTTTTTTCCCAGTTGTATTTATATATTATAACCCTGAACATCTGAGTGGAATTAAGAATTTACAATATTCTTATCAATTATTAAAATTTAAGTAAAATACCTAGTTTGTATAAGTGATAAGTGATCAGTCTTTCTAAAGAGTTTTCCGAAACTAACTATCTGAGTACTATTTAGCACATTATTAAGAAGAGGAAAGTGTATGGTACCACCAACACCTTGCCTAAATTGGGCCATTCTTTCCAAGCTAAACGGCCAAGTCAGGAGGATACTGATCAGGGAAGCAACCAAGAGGCCCATGGCAGCTTTGAAGGACTTCTAACAAATTAACCACAATGTTGGACTATGTGGCAGAGTGGCAAAAAAGAAGGCCCCCCAAAAGTTACACTGAATCGTTTCCAGACCTGATGCCAAAATACACCATACCCACTGTGAAACATCATAGTGACAACATCAGGCTGTAGGGATTGGACAACTTGTCAAAGGTGAAAGGGAAATGGATGATACCAAAGTATACCCAAATTCAAGAGGAAAACCTACAGCCCTCTGCTAGACATTTGAGGGCAGGAGGTTCAGGTCGCAGCACGACAACAACCTTAAACACACCACCACATAAACAACATAATGGCTAAAAAACTGGAATTTGAAAGTCCTTGAATGGCCAAGTCAGTGCCCTGACCTAAGCCAAATCAATGGATAGACTTGAAAAGAGCAGTCTTCTCTGCAATAAATTTGACTGAATTTGAACAATTTTGCAAGATAAAATGGGCAAATATGCTCCAGCTTATGTGAGCAAAGCTGGTAGAAACACATTTCTTGTGTAAAATGAAGAGTCTTTAGAGCTAAAATGAACTAATAATTCAGGGTAAAACCTACATGTGAGCCAAGGCCTGTTGGTGGTCTCCTCTGTGGAGGTTTGGCTCTGTTGGCTGTAAGGTGACTGAGCTTAGCTGATGACACGTCTACTCCATCAAACTGGTCTGACTCCTTAGGCTTACTGTCTGTGTGTTTGGGTGAGGAAGGAGTTTGATCTTCACTTAGCCTGAAAGAAAAAAACAGATCAATGCATAAAATACTGTGAAAGTGGAAGCTACCCATATCTTATTTACATTTACATTTACAGCATTTAGCAGACACCCTTATCCAGAGCGACTTACAATTGATAAAGTCTTACAATCCAAGCAATTGTGGGTTAAGGGTCTTGCTCAGGGAGCCAACAGTGGTAGCTTGGCAGAGGTGGGATTTGAACCCTGGACCTTTTGGTCCATAGTCCAGTACCTTAACCGCTAGGCTACCACAGTCCCACTGTGGTACACCTTTACATAGTTTACATAGTATCAAGACTATAAACAAGCGATCTTGGACTTGTCTTGGACTCGGGGTAAGGTGGACTCGGAAATTGTTCTCGAGATCAGCAGAGTCCAATGCATCTGTCCGAGGTTAAAAGCGTTAATTATAAACTGAACTTTTTCTGTAGTTATTGAATATCAACAACCCATTCAAACAAAATGAATCAGTCTCTACATCCCTAAATAAAATCTGCACTCAGATTATCTAACAGGAAAAAAGCAAGTCACTGCTCTTCTCATTCAGTATCCTATCAATAAGCGCATTTTATTTTGAACACTTTGGCTTCAAAATAGCAAGTGTGCATTACCTTACCATGTCCACAAAATCTGGAATTATTATTATGTTTTCACATTTAATAATAAAATGGATAGAATGGATGTTGTTGGCTATATCCAGTTCTTTATGGAGTGACTTCTGACAGACAGGGAACAGAATCATCATCATCATTTGCTTTCAAAAAGTTTCAGTGCAATTAAGTGTCCAATAACAAAACCATAACAATAGCCCCAAGTTATTATTCTTCCTCCACCATTAAAAATAAGATACAAATCTTGGTACAGATAATGACTTACTTGGTCATAAACTTTGTAGGTTTGTCTTTTACTGGAGGTGGTGTGGGTTTGAACATGCCAGGCAACTTGATTTTGCCAGGAGGATCGCTTCTTAAATCTTTAGCTTCTGCTTTTTCATCTGTACACAGAAACAATGATGTGATTACTTTTATATTTGATATGAAAAAACAAGACACTGTCTATATCGGTCTCTTTGACCTGGTGCTTAGGATGTACACTACTTGAGCTTGGTCTTTGAATAAATTGGATTGTACGTTGATCTTACCTTTTGTCTCTGTCTTGGTGTTCGCTTCAGTACTGCCTTTGTCCATTCCAGAAGCTCGTTTTGCTATCATAGGACAATACATGTTAGTGCAGTTCATGTGATAAAAAGTGTAGTCAGAATCCTGACAAATCTTTATGATAAACAGCATTCAGGTAAAGCCATGACATTGGCAAGCAAAAGTGGTAGGCCATTTTTCTTAATAAATAAACAACAGAGTACAATATTTTGTTTAATTTGTTTAAATGGGATCTCTTTATCTACTTTTAGGGCTCGTGTGGTAATCAAATTATGTTTTATGCCATATTCTGCAGAAAAATAACAATTTCACAAAGGGGGTCACACACTTTTTGACAGTACTTTTGCATTTAATACTGCTGCATTTAGCACATTTAAAGTAAGTATTTTTGCTGTTACTCAAGAAGAAACTTAAAGGACTACTACTTTAAAGGACTACTACTACACTGTGGTGGCCTAGTGGTTAAGGTACTGGACTCTGACCCAGAAGGTCCAGGGTTCAAATCCCACCTCTGCCAAGCTGCCACAGTTGGGTCCTTGAGCTTTGGGTCCCTTAACCCACAATTGCTTGGATTGTAAGACTGTATCAATTGTAAGTCGCTCTGGATAAGGGCGTCTGCTAAATGCTGTAAATGTAAATGTAAATGTAATTTTACTGGGGTGTGCTAGAATTTATTAGCAGTATCTTTACTGAAGTAATGAACTTTACATTGGGTTTAAAAAGATCTGTCATGGAGAATACAGTGTAGCTTAATATAAAGGGTAAACTGTTCTATAGTCTTGGAGCAGCGAGAGAAAGTCTTGGTCACCTTTGGAGGTTTATTTCAGAAACTCCTTTTAGAAAGGCTTTCAGATAAAGAGAGTCAGAATGAACATCAATATACAAGTGTATTTTGACAAGTTCAGTTACTGTACACATTTAATAGAGTAAATATGCTTTTATATGGGAAATGATGAATTTTACACTCTCACAATACATTTGGCACTAATGAAAAGCCCCAGAGTGCACACTTGCTCCATTATTCATGCAAAGTAGTTTGCCTATTACTAATGTTCCATCTTGGAAATGAAAAAGAACAACCAATATAATAAAACTGTGAATCTTGTTTTACTAACTAAATAATAAGTGCATACAATTTCTTAATATCTTCTAACATTACATAATTCTAACAAAACACTTGCAAGTATAAAGGTGTTTCATGAGATAAACCTCTTGAACCTCTAAACTGCCCTGTTAAATAATAATTCTTATACATTTCATCACCTACCCCATCAGTGACATAACTGTTAATTTGAACAACAATCAATTTGTAAGTTTCTACACATTTTTAAACATTATATAATTATTATATTGCCGTATCAAAATCTAAAGCATCCATACTAAAGGGATTTATCATATGTACCGATAATATATTTTAATAAAACTAAAACAGACAATTCATATACTCTAATTGAGCCTGTACATACCCTCAGAGAATTTTAATTCTGCTTCCACCATCTGAAGTCAGGCATTCACTTTAAATATTAGGATCCCTGATGACCAGAAAGTTCAAAATGCTTTTCTTTCCCCTGAAATCAACTCATATGAGTATAACAAGGCCCACAACTTCCTGTAAGAGTGTGGTTCTTCTGTGCGTAACACTATCTCCGCAAAAAAAAGTCCAGATTTAATAAGAACACGTGTTAAAAAACATGAGTGTTATTTTAAAGCCAGAGTTGCCATCTTCCAGAAACAAATGCAAAAAGGCAACTGAAGATGCACTACTTTGTGTCTAGTGGAAAGACCGAAAATAACCACAGAAGTCACAGGTGTTCTTAGCATTTTTTTCTAAGCTTATCTGTGCTTAAAACCCACTTCCTGCTTGACTTATGTCAGATGTCAGCAAACAGTTCATATCCTTTTTATCACAAACTGTCAGCAATTGCAGCTCGGGTTTCACACACTGAGTACTTTACACATGATTATTTCTTGACCATGGTACATAACCCTAACCCACAAAAATACACACAAAAACTATGAAATATTAACAAAAACAATATGAATTAAAAGAGAAATATGGATTTTCTTTACTCAAAACCACAAATACATCAGCTTAAACAATGTTGCACAATTTCTCGCTAAATCACATTTTTTTTACCCATCTCAAATTCTAAACCAATTCAGCCCATATATCTGAATCTGCAGAAGTAAATTTTGCCCAATGACAAACATTTTGCTATGAATTCAACAAATATATTCCAATACATGGAGTGAATGTCCTGTTCTACTTAAAAATCACCAAACACAAGATAATATTGTGTACCTTATAGAATTAAATTACTATATGTCTGTTTTATGTGGTCTTTTAACAGCAAACAAATTCCTCAACGAACTTTGAAGTACATTTGAAAGAGGTTATCCATAACACTTAGAACGATATCATTTATTTGTGACATAATTGGAAAAGGATTTGACTAAATCTCACTGGACTTGCACTGATCCCCATGATTTATTGAATAGTAGCCAAACATGGAACCCCCCGATCCCATGATTATGATAGTAGCCAAAACATGGAATAATAATTAATATTTTTATTTTACTTGGATTATCTCGCATTGGCCTACCAAAAAGTGCTTTATAACCACAAGATCCACCACTGTAACCACACAATTAAAAAACAAATGGCGTTATACCGATTTTTCGGACCATAAGGCGCACTTAAAATCTTTTAACTTCTCAAAAATCGACATGCGCCTTTAAAAAGTGGTCTGCAGCCGCGCAATGTATTAATTAATTCTGGTTGTTGCTTTCTGACATAGAAAACCGATTGTAGATGGTACACGGCGCTCATAAATCTGTCAAAATGTTTTAGCACGGCTTGGTAAGTTACGAAGATTATGGCAACCGTAGTGCGCAGCAAGCGGAGTCAGTAATCGTATGTGCTTCAGACCATTGGGTACGTGCATTCATTCATTCATTTTCGAAGCGGATTTCAAACTCAACGCTATCAGTCACGCAGTACAACATGGACATAGAGCAGCTGCGAGAGAATTCAACATTAACGAATCAATGGTACGGAAGTGGAGGAAGCAAGAAGATGCCCTGCGCCAGGTAAAGACCAAACTGAGCTTCCGACGGAACTTAAGAGTTTTGTTTCATTTCATGTGTCTTATAATCCGGTGCGCTTTATGGTCCGAAAAATACGGTAATAGTTACGTAATTATACAAATTCCAGAGTCAACTTTGAATTACATATGTTATGTACAGTGCACACTTGCTAGCCAGTTTAGTTTCCCCATTGCCTGGGATATATAAACAAAGGTTATTCCTTTTAAACTGCTTTAAGTGTATTTCTGATGTGTTTGGCCTTCAGAGACCTGCACAGATCTAGAATTTATTGTTAAAACATTCAGGTTTTTGTTGATAAAACTTTTCCACCTCAGAACTTTTTTTGCAATGCTGTCACAGGTTTTTAATGATTGTGTTGTTCTAATTCATAAGTTAGATGGAAATCCCCTATAAAAGGATGTTTCAAAGTTTTCTTACCTGATTGCTTTTCCGAGCCACGTCTCAGAGGTCGTAGTTTTTCTTCCTAATAAAAAAAAATAAGTAGTTAAACAAACGTTGGTCTACGATGGACTGGCGCCCTATCTAGAGTTGTTCCTGCCTTGCACCCTATGCTGCTGGCTAGGCACCGAATCAAGCGAATAAGACAGTGTAAGTGCATGAATTTGATAAACATTGGTTAAAAGCATGTAAGCATATAAGCATGCTTGTAATCATATACTATTATATAATATGATGCGGTCAAAGCGATTTTAGATCAAATGTGATTATCTGCTATAAGCACAGAGTTTGTAAAAGCTGAACTGTACTGACGAAGTCCGTCTCCCAAACAAGGCTAGTGTGAGAAATTTTCTGTTCACTCACTTGGGGAACATCCATTGGGATTAACATGACGAAATTGTCAGGGAAGAAGCCCCTTCGGCCATTCAGTTCTCCTTCCCACCATCCGTCATCTTCAGAGACCTTCAGCACAAAGGAAGAGAGCAAATCAGCATGTTATGCATTCACACATATTCTCTAATCAGCATGAATGCACAAATAAAGAAAATACTTTAACACAAACCTTGATTTACTATGGATTTGACTGTGTATAGACAAATTTGATATACCACACAAAAATGTGCATGCTAATGTGCTATGGGGTCCATAGAGGATTAAAAGCTTGTCTAGTTTGTGAGCTTGCCTTAAGAAATATGGCCTTTCAATATACAAGGCATTTTCCCTGAGAATACCATTGAGTGGTGCTAAAGCACTGAGGTCCCAAATAAGCAGAATGAATTTGCGTAATAGATCAAGCATTTGTTTGATGGATGTCTTGTAGTTAAAAAAATACATTAAGTAAATACAGTGTTTGCTAGTTTTTCCTGTGCTTAACAATAAAAAAAAATAGTTGTGATACAGAGAAAAATATTTATTTATTATTATTATTAAAATAACTTAATATAAATTACTTAGTAGACACTCTCAACCAGAGTGACTTACAACTGATACAATCCCAGCAATTGGGGTTAAGGGCCTTGTTCAAGAACACAACAGGTGGCAATTTGGCAGAGGTGGGGTTTGAACCCTAGAGCTTCTGGTCAAAATGTCCAGTATCTTAACTGCTAAGTCACCACAGTCCAACATACCATGAAGCCACCACAACTTCATTTTCATCTTATAATTCATAAACTGGATACTTATTGATGAAAAAATAACACACCCAGATAGAAATTGCAAGATTGCTACAAAACTTGGCATGCACACATTTCTCAGGCAGATATGTAAATGATTACAGGTGTGGTCTGATTACACACTGGGTCTTGGCACAAGATGGCATAAAAGTGATTCCCCCACTACCCTATAAAAAGGCTCTCAGAGGCTACTTTTGGGTATTGTACCTCTTGGTGAGAGATCATTGTCTGCCAGACACTCAAAGACATTTTGCCCAGCTGACTAATTTTGAGAGAGGGCACAAAATCTGTGGTCATTTCAACGAATTGCCCGCCATCTTGGCCCTTCTGACCTAGCTGTTAGGAGATGTTGGGAGGCTCGTTTGGAGTGGTGTCATGAACAGGAAATCTGGACTGCTACAGACTGGAACCGTATTGTATTTAGTGACAAATCCAGATTCTGTTTAAGATCAGACGATTGTTGAGTTCAAGTATGGAGGCCTTGTGATGAGCACTTTTATCCTGTTTTTGCTGTGGAGCGACACACTGCCCCAACTGCTGGTGTGATGATCTGGGGAGCCGTCACATACGAGAATCAGTCACCCCTAACAGTGATAACAGCTCAGCAACATGTTCCTTTCATCAACTGGCTTATAGCTGGCATTCTTCACCAGGATAATGCTCGCCCACACAGCATGAGCTTCCCAAGAATGTCTCTGCCTGATTCCAACACCTCCTTGGCTTGCCTGGTCACCAGATTTATCGCCAGTTGAGCGTATATGGGACCAGCTGGGATGCCAGCTTCAGGAACCTACAAGTGTGCAGGATCTACAGGCCCAGCTACACCATCTGTTGGCAAATGTGCCACAGGATACCATACAGAACCTGTATGCCTCCCTGCCCAAATGTATCTCATCTTGTATCCAGGCTAGAGGCTACCTAACAGGGTATTGGAGCCTCCTTTCAGTTGTACAGTTTTCCCCAATAAATATATCCTTTTATTATATTATTGTAATCACTTTTAACATTATTGCATTCATACACATAAAAACTCATTCGATTCCAACAACTCCCAACAAATTTGACTCTGAAGTGATTTATTTTAAACAAAAAGAAGATTTTAGAGGTTTGTTAATTATGTCTACATATTCCTCTTGTTTTCCATCTCTTTCTTGCCATAATAACTGCAGATTAATGAACATGCAATGTCTACTGTCAGAATAACCTTTATGTCTGATGAATCACACTGCAGGTGTTAAGCACCAGTCCCAATACTTGCAACCTGCTACCTTGCACCCTTAGAATGGTTGGCCTAGTTACGTTTACAATGATATATGTCCCAATGAGTCATTTGTCACCAGTAAAGAAGCTTTTGCCACCATTG